>JBBDGP010003969.1:0-120000 GCA_037952835.1 Lithobates septentrionalis | reverse complement strand
TGCCATTTTGCTTAGCTAACGGTTTTGTCGGTCGGGCGCACGCGGCGATCGCTGCGGTTATATCTTCACGGTGCTTACCTCTCCCCATCCCTTGGCCGAGGTCACTCGTCTCAAAGCGACGTTTATTGATCCGCCGCCGTTGCCGTTTTGTGTGGAGAGGCTTCCGGAAAGAATGGCGGTGTCTGTTGCCGTGAGGGGAGCCTGGGAGAGAAAAAAGGAATAAATAAAAAAAATTATTTATTTAACTTTTATTGTATTTAATTTTATTTGTAGGATTTATATTTTAATATTTATATCTCTCTTTACTAAATATATATATAATTATATAGAGAGAGAAAGTATTCACACTCACCGGCGACTTTATTAGGTACACCTATTCAATTGCTCGGTAACACAAATTGCTAATCAGCCAATCACACGGCAGCAACTCAATGCATTTAGGCATCTAGACGTGGTGAAGATGACTTGCTGAAGTTCAAACTGAGCATCAGAATGGGGATTGAAGTGACTTTGAATGTGGCATGGTTGTTGGTGACAGACGGGCTGGTCTGAGTATTTCTTGGATTTTCACACACAACCATCTCTCAGGGTTTACAGAGAATGGTGGGAAAAAGAGAAAACATCCAGTGAGAGGCAGTTGTGTGGAGGAAAATGCCTGGTTCATGTCGGAGGAGAATGGGCAGACTGGTTCCAGAGGATAGAAATGCAACATTAACTCAAGTAAACACCGGGTGCCACTCCTGTCAGCTAAGAACAGGAAACGGAGGCTACAATTTGCACAATAGAAGATTGGAAAAACGTTGCCTGGTCTGATGAGTCTGGATTTGGTGCATGGATCCATCCTGCCTTGTATCCCCGGTTCAGGCTGGTGGTGGGGTGTAATGGTGTGGGGGATGGGGTATCACTGGTTCAGGCTGGTGGTGGGGGTGTAATGGTGTGGGGGATGGGGTATCACCGGTTCAGGCTGGTGGTGGAGGTGTAATGGTGTGGGGGGGATGGGGTATAACCGGTTCAGGCTGGTGGTGGGGGTGTAATGGTGTGGGGGATGGGGTATCACCGGTTCAGGCTGGTGGTGGTGGGGTGTAATGGTGTGGGGGATGGGGTATCACCGGTTCAGACTGGTGGTGGGGGTGTAATGTTGTGGGGGATGGGGTATCACCGGTTCAGGCTGGTGGTGGGGGTGTAATGGTGTGGGGGATGGGGTATCACCGGTTCAGGCTGGTGGTGGGGGTGTAATGGTGTGGGGGATGGGGTATCCCCGGTTCAGGCTGGTGGTGGGGGTGTAATGGTGTGGGGGATGGGATATCACCGGTTCAGGCTGGTGGTGGGGTGTAATGGTGTGGGGGATGGGGTATCACCGGTTCAGACTGGTGGTGGGGGTGTAATGGTGTGGGGGATGGGATATCCCCGGTTCAGACTGGTGGTGGGGGGTGTAATGGTGTGGGGGATGGGATATCACCGGTTCAGGCTGGTGGTGGGGGTGTAATGGGGTGGGGGATGGGGTATCACCGGTTCAGGCTGGTGGTGGGGTGTAATGGTGTGGGGGATGGGATATCACCGGTTCAGGCTGGTGGTGGGGTGTAATGGTGTGGGCGATGGGATATCACCGGTTCAGGCTGGTGGTGGGGGTGTAATGGTGTGGGGGATGGGTTACCTGAGTATTGTTGCTGACCATGTCCATCCCTTTATGACTACAGTGTCCCCATCTTCTGATGGCTCCTTCCAGCAGGATAATGCACCATGTCACAAAGCTCCAATCATCTCACCACTGGACAATGAGGTCACTGTACTCCAATGGCCTCCACACTCACCACATCTCATCCAAAAGAACACCTTTGGGATGTGGTGGAACGAGAGATTTGCATCATGGATGGGCAGCCGACAAATCTGCAGCAACTGCGTGATGCTATCATGTCACTATGGAGCAAAATCTCTGAGGAACGTTTCCAACACCTTGTTGTATCTATGCCACCAATAATGAAGGCAAAAGGGGGTCCAACCCAATACTAGCATGGGGGGACTAATAAAGTGTCCGGTGAGTTTATCTATATCATTATTTACTGTATATTGTACTGTATTTTAGGGCTGAAAGAACTAATCGATTAATCGACAACTAATCGATTATGAAATTAATCGATTACTATTTTCATAATCGATTAATCAGCCAGTAACATAATGGGGTTAAAAAAAAACTAAAAATGAGCCCTTTATAGTACAAAAAAGAGCAAATAATTGCTACTGTAAATATTACTTTCACAGTTCTACACTGAAAAAAATTAACCCCTTACAGTAGTGATTATCTGCTTTTTTTGTATTATAAAGGGCTAGTTTTTTTTACCCCATTACGTTACTAAACGTCTTAGACCTGGTTCACATCTATGTGTTTTTTGGTGCTTTTTGCAGAAACGCACTACAGTTCATTCACATGGTTTCCTATGGGACACGTTCATGCGAAACTGTGCTTTTTTGGTTCAATATACTTCAATGGAGAAGCTGCAGAAAAGAATTTAATGCATTTTTGCAGCAATATGTGTTTTTTAATCTGCCCAACAACAAATTGGCAGAAAAAAATGCAAAAACACAGATAGCAGCAAAATCACGTGCACAAAAATCAAAACGCACTGCAGAAATAGATGAAAAGCAAACTGCATAGGTGTGTACTGAGTCTTATGCTGGCCACACGGATCAATTTTCAGACGAGAATATTCAGACAAAAAATCTTTGTAATTCACTGAATGAAAGAACGAACGTTCAAAAAAAAAAAAAATTTAATTTTAAGAAGGAAGACATTGTTTTTGTTTTTAATAGAAAAATTTGATCACTGAGTCTGATGATATTTACCAGATTCACCCTTTAATAGTTTATACAGTATATCTCTCCTCTAATAGTATATACAGTATATCTCTTCTAATAGTATATACAGTATATCTCTTCTAATAGTATATCTCTCCTCTAATAGTATATACAGTAGATCTCTTCTAATAGTATATACAGTATATCTCTTCTAATAGTATATACAGTATATCTCTCCTCTAATAGTATATACAGTATATCTCTTCTAATAGTATATACAGTATATCTCTCCTCTAATAGTATATACAGTATATCTCTCCTCTAATAGTATATACAGTACATCTCTTCTAATAGTATATACAGTATATCTCTCCTCTAATAGTATATACAGTATATCTCTTCTAATAGTATATACAGTATATCTCTCCTCTAATAGTATATACAGTATATGTCTTCTGTCTGTTATGTTCAGAGTGGATTCGATATTTTGCTCCCTAACCATATAGTTGGTTATTTATATTTACCACGGCATAGAGATATTTAAAAATAAATTACCTTTTTTAAAACTGTACACATTAACTAAATTATACACCACACTTTTTTTTTAAGGTTATTAACCGAATAATCGATTAATCAAAACAATAATCGGCCAACTAATCGATTATGAATATAATCGTTAGTTGCAGCCCTACTGTATTTTACAATAGGGACAATTTTATATCAGAGTTTTTTTGTAATAAAATGACATGAAAGGCTTTTTTCCCCCTTTTTTACAGTTATTGATTTAAGATTTGTCAGCCCTGGAGGCATAATTAATGTCCCAATTTTGAGCGTTGATATATATTCAGTCTGTTACTTAAGGATGACGCCTCCTCATGTGTAATTGTATAGCTACAGTGAATACGGAAAGTATTCACAGCGCTTTACTTTTTGTACAGCCTTATTCCAAAATGGATACAATTCATTATTTTCCTCAAAATTCTACAAACAATTCCCCATAATCACAACGTGAAAGAAGTTTGTTTGAAATCTCTGCAAACTTAAATAAATAAAAAAAGGAAAAAATAAATCCCATGTACATAAGTATCACAGCCCTTGGTCAATACTTTGGTGAAGCTCCTTTGGCAACAATTGCAGCCTCAAGTCTTTCTGAGTATGATGCTACTGGCACACCTTGTTTTGGGCAACTTCTCCCATTCTTCTTTGCAGGACCTCTCAAGCTCCATCAGGTTGGGTGGGGAGCGTCGGTGCACAGCCATTTTCAGATCTCTCTAGAGATGTTCAAATCGGGTTCAAGTCTGGACTCTGGCTGGGCCACTCAAGGACATTCACAGAGTTGTCCCGTAGCCACTCCTTTGTTGTCTTGGCTGTGTGTTTAGGGTCGTTGTCCTGTTGGAAGATGAACCTTGGCCCCAGTCTGAGGTCCAGAGCGCTCTAGAGCAGGTTTTCATCAAGCATGTCTCTGTACATTGCTGCATTCATCTTTCCCTCCATCCTGACTAGTCTCCCAGTTTCTGCCACTGAAAAACATCCCCACAGCATGATGCTGCCACCACCATGCTTCACTGTAGGGATGGTATTGGCCAGGTGATGAGCGGTGTCTGGTTTCCTCCAGACATGACGCTTGCCATTCAGACCAAAGAGTTCAATCTTTGTTTCATCAGACCAGAGAATTTTGTTTCTCATGGTCTGAGAGTCCTTCAGGTGGGCTGTCATGTGCCTTTTACTGAGGAGTGGCTTCAGTCTGGCCACTCTACCATACAGGCCGGATTGGTGGAGTGCTGCAGAGATGGTTGTTCTTCTGGAATGTTCTCCTCTCTCCACAGAAAAACGTTGGAGCTCTGTCAGAGTGACCATCGGGTTCTTGGTCACCTCCCTGACTAAGGCCCTTCTCCCCCGATCACTCAGTTTGGCCGGGCGGAACACTCTAGGAAGAGTCCTGGTGGTTCCAAACTTCTTCCATTTTCAGATGATGGAGGTCACTGTGCTCATTGGGACCTTCAATGCTGCAGAAATTTTTCTGTACCCTTCCCCAGAAATACGCCTCCATACAATCCTGTCTCTGAAGTCTACAGACAATTCCTTGGATTCATGGCTTGGTTTGTGCTCTGACATGCACTGTTACCTGTGGGACCTTCTATAGACAGGTGTGTGCCTTTCCAAATCATGTCCAATCAATTGAATTTACCACAGGTGGACTCCAATCAAGTTGTAGAAACATCTCAAGAATGATCAGTGGAAACAGGATTTACCTGAGATCAATTTTGAGTGTCATGGCAAAAGCTGCGAATTCTTATGTACATGGAATTTTTCCTTTTTTTAAATTTTAATAAATCTGCATTGATTTCAAATAAACTTCTTTCACCGTTGTCATTATGGGTTATTGTTTGTAGAATTTGGAGTAAAATTATGAACTAAATCCATTTTGGAATAAGGCTGTAACATAACAAAATGTGGAAAAAGTGAAGCGCTGTGAATACTTTCCAGATGCATTGTACTTCTAGAGGTCATAAAGTTTCACTGATCAATAGGTCTGGAAACCATGCTGTTCTTCATATTCTTTCCCTAGGGACGTTGGGACGGATCCGTTCAATTCTGACTGGTCAGAGCTGGACCGTGATGACCAATCAGAACTGCTCTGAACTGTCCCAGCATCCCTAGGGGAAAAAAGGTCCAGGACCGCATTACCAGGTTGTGTGGATGGAGAAACTGAATCACCTATCGAGGTAAATGATCGTTCACCTTTTTTCTGAAAAGGTGAACTAACCCTATAAAACTCTCAGTTCTATCCAAAAAAATCTGGGCTCCAGCTTCCATCCCTAGTCGGGTTGTCTCCCTGCAGTAGCGGCTCCCTCCTGCCTGTGCTCTTCTCCCCCCTGCTCACAGCCGAAGAAGGGGAATTCCACTGCAGCTCCGGCTCCAGGGGCAGCAGCTTTGACTTTTTCCACGTTGCACAAGCTCCTGTTTTGTGAGTACGTTTTTATGTTTACTCCATTAGGGAGGTTGCGCTTGTATCTTCCCTTTTGTTTTCACCGACTCATTTTAAAATGCTTTGTGAGATGAACCAGAATTTATACCATTGCAGCCTTTTCATTTGTCTGCACCTATGACATCACTAAGAGTACTGGCAGCCAGGTTGTGACATCACTCAAACCGTGGAGAGACTGAGGATTCCCAACTGTGTACACCAATACTCAGGAGCTCTCCAGGTGTACATGTGACGTGGTGTTTCCAAATACTGGTATGGTCAGGTTCCTTGTACCCCGGTTAGTGCCCGCTGTCACTTTCTTAATCATTTAATCATGACAGGCTTCAAAACCATCAAAGCCTGAAGACCATAATAGGTACATTTTGAAAAGACCACTTTATTACCTGCTCTGGTGTGAGGACTGGAACTGACCTATAGAACAGTGGAAAACCTAGTCCACAACTTAGGGCAGTCATTTCACATGGTAAGTAGCTGCATATCACCTTCATTGCAGAGCCGGGGGAGAACTCTTATTGTGTGCCCATCTAATGTCTGTGGTCTCCAAATTGTGGCCCTTTTCTGCCCTTTAACCAGCCCTTGGGCAACCATTTCCTCCAATGACACCAAGAATCATGGGCCACTATTCCTTTCACTGGTACCAACGATAGGGCACAATTCCTCCCACTGATCCGGGGCATTTTCTAGTCCTACTGATCAAAGTTCACCACCTCCCACAGATACAAATGATGAGGAACATTTCCTCCCACAGATACAAATGATGGGGAACAATTCCTCCCACAGATACCAATGATGAGGAACATTTCCTCCCACAGATACAAATGAGGGGGAACAATTCCTCCCACAGATACCAATGATGAGGCACAATTTCAATTCCTCCCACTAATACCAATGATTTGGCACAATTCCTCCCACTGATACCAATTATGAGGAACAATTCCTCCCACTGACACCAATGATGAGGAACAATTCCTCCCACTGACACCAATGATGAGGAACAATTCCTCCCACTGATACCAATGATGAGGAACAATTCCTCCCACAGATACCAACGATGGGGCATTGTTTTTCCATCCACTAACCACAGGCACTAGGACATTTTTTTAAATCCAAAGTCGTATTCATGAAAATTCACCCCCTCCTAAAGATCTGAAGGACAGTGAACTGGACCTTTGGTTTTAAATGTTTGAGGACCCGTGTTTAAAATGCTGTGATTTTTTTTTTTTTTTACATGGATAGGTAGGACCCATAAAAAAGGACCCAATGTTGCCCCTTATATGTTTATTATATAGACATTATAGACTTCTGTTCACCAAAGTTGGACTTGCCTGCCAAACACAATAAATTATCATCTGCCACGCTACAGAGTTTTTCTACTACTATCCTCTACTACACAACCCGTGGTCTGCCTGGTGCATGTGTAGGAGTGTAAATGTAATTGCAGTGCTAGGGGAGATAAATGCCGTTGTGGGTGGTTGGAATGTGTAACTCCCAATTTCTTCACAAAGAAGATAACCCCTGTTATTCACATTATTGCTATGTAAGGGCAAAAGGAAGGGATCCTAATTTTCTTGCTAAAGGGATGCGAAAGCTAAATAAGTGCTGAATATTTCTAGCTAAAGTATCAAAAGAAAGCAGAACATATAGCTGAGTGTGTGTGTGATCAAGGAAATCATCCTTCTCCTCTGCAACCCAGGATGCCACAGAACCGTTTCCTCCTCTGCATGCCACAATGCTACAGGACCTCCCCCTTCATTGCATGCCACAATGCTACAGGACCTCCCCCTTCATTGCATGCCACAATGCTACAGGACCTCCCCCTTCATTGCATGCCACAATGCTACAGGACCTCCCCCTTCATTGCATGCCACAAAGCTACAAGACCCTTCCCCTCCACTACATGCCACAATGCTACAGGACCTCCCCCTCCACTACATGCCACAATGCTACAGGACCTCCCCCTCCACTACATGCCACAATGCTACAGGACCTCCCCCTCCACTACATGCCACAATGCTACAGGACCTCCCCCTCCACTACATGCCACAATGCTACAGGACCTCCCCCTCCACTACATGCCACAATGCTACAGGACCTCCCCCTCCACTACATGCCACAAAGCTACAGGACCTCCCCCTCCACTACATGCCACAATGCTACAGGACCTCCCCCTCCACTACATGCCACAAAGCTACAGGACCTCCCCCTCCACTACATGCCACAATGCTACAGGACCTCCCCCTCCACTACATGCCACAAAGCTACAGGACCTCCCCCTCCACTACATGCCACAAAGCTACAAGACCCCCCCTCCACTACATGCCACAAAGCTACAGGACCTCCCCCTCCACTACATGCCACAATGCTACAGGACCTCCCCCTCCACTACATGCCACAAAGCTACAGGACCTCCCCCTCCACTACATGCCACAAAGCTACAAGACCCCCCTTCCACTACATGCCACAAGCCTACAGTACCTCCCCCTCCACTACATGCCACAATGCTACAGGACCTCCCCCTCCACTACATGCCACAAAGCTACAAGACCCCCCCCTCCACTACATGCCACAATCCTACAGTACCTCCCCCTCCACTACATGCCACAATGCTACAGGACCTCTCCCCCTTCACTACATGCCACAATGCTACAGGACCTCCCCCTCCACTACATGCCACAATGCTACAGGACCTCCCCCTCCACTACATGCCACAATGCTACAGGACCTCCCCTCCACTACATGCCACAATGCTACAGGACCTCCCCTCCACTACATGCCACAAAGCTACAAGACCCCTCCCTCCATCCACTACATGCCACAAAGCTACAAGACCCCCCCTCCACTACATGCCACAATGCTACAAGACCCCCCTACCCCTCCACTACATGCCACAATGCTACAGGACCTCCCCCTCCACTACATGCCACAATGCTACAAGACCCCCCCCAATACATGCCACAATGCTACAAGACCCCCCCCCCCCACTACATGCCACAATGATACAGGACCTCCCCCTCCCCTCCTCTGCATGCCACAATGATACAGGACATTTCCCCCCACCCTCTGTATTCTCACAATAACAAAGGACCCTCCCCCACTACATCCCACAATACCTCAGGACCTCCCCCCTCCTCTACATCTTGTATTTGTACAGGTCATCCTCCTATATATTCCATGATGCTATTGGACCTCAACTCCCCAGCATCCCACATTACTACAGGACTAACCCCCCCCCCCACTTCTGCATCCTGTGTTGCTACAGGACCTCCCCGCTCCTCTGCATCCCACAATGCCACAAGACCCTCCCCCTTTCTCTGCATCCCACGTCACAGGACCTCCCCCTCTACATCCTGTATTTCTACAGGACCACCCCCTGTACATTTCATAATGCTATTGGACACCCCCCTACAAGTTAACAGGACCCTCTACATCGCTCCACTGCATCTAATGATGCAACAGGACTCGCCCCTCTCTGTAGGTCACAATGCAATACAAACATGACCCGCCACCCCCCCCCCCTTTTTTTTTCATATTCGACAATGCAATAGGACCTTCCCCTACTCCATGATGCAATAGAACCCCTACTCTGCATCCTTTGACACAAAACGTACCTTCCTCTACACTCATTCCATGATGCACTAAGACTGGCCATACAATTTTCCTGTAGATTTACCATAACCATATAATATGGAGGTCAGACCTAAACACTTTCAATTTGTATGCGATCAAGAAAATTGTATAATGTATGGCCAGCTTATGACTAATTGATCATTTTTACTCATTTCAGCAGCTCTTCATTGTAAAACTACATGCCGCTTTTCCATCAGACTGCAGCTCCCCATTGATAAATATGAGTTAATGTTAAATACAAATTGAATGACACTTAATGTAGAGCAGGGCCTGTTTTGCTTTGCAAATTAAAAATATTTTAGCACAGAGAGAAATTATCGGTGTAATACCTCAATAGACTGAGAGATGTGCATACGATTTATTTCAATCTGGGGAAAGCCGCTTCCTGGCAAGTCCTCAAATTCTTCTTCATAGCGATCAAACAGCTCCGTAGCATCAATCCCAACACTTATTGTTCCCTGTGAGAGAAGACAGAAGTTGCAGTTCACCATGGACAACTTAAATATAAAGCAGGAGCTAATTGACTTATAAAGTGTACTCATCCTTTATACACAGAGATACTCTTCTACGGGCTGCAAGAGCATTCAGGATTCTAGATCTTATCCAATCAATATCAAGCTCGCCCACAGTGGCGGCGCAGTGTCCATTTTGTTGCCTGCAGCAAGGCTGCTTAATAAAACCAGTAAGTTTGCCTGCATTCATAGGCAGGAACATGAAGTGTGCCATTGTGAGCCCGGGGCATTACTCCCCCCACTGATACCAATGATGGGTCACTATTCCTTTACTCCTTCCACTGATATCAATGATGGGTCACTATACCACCCACAGACACCAATAATTGGGAACTTTTCTTCCCACTGATACCAACGATGAGGCACTATTACTTCCATTAATACTAATGATGGGGCCAACCTGCCCCCAGCCTCAGAATGGACAATGAAGGTCTTGCAATGTCACCATTCTGTCACCCTCCTCCTAAAATATGTTCAAGCTGTGCAAAGCAACAGAGCCATGATTGTCTCAGAGTGCTGACCTTCTCTACAGCATGAGTGCTGAGGACTACGAAGATGGATATTCAAGGGATGGGAGGTTCAAGAATTTAGGCTAGTACAATGTCCAAGAGGGCCCAAACATCACCCATCATTGTGGGCATACCTCCCAAAGGTTTTTTTTTAGTAACTAGTTGCCATTGGAATAGACCATGGCCCTGAACCCGTATAGCACCCTGGGGCTAACCACACTCGTTGCACCAAGTGCCAAGGTGAGCAAATGCAGGGTCCAGTGCTCAAAGCAAACATTATAGGCCAGCCTTGCTGATACAGGGTCTGGATATGGTTCGCAAGATCCACATCAAGGGCAACCAATCTGGAAACTGCTAATGTGCCCTGAGGCAATAAGCAGTTGGATCTTGATATAAGTGTAGTAAAGTTAGAAAATGAAAATAATTGGTGTAGGGATTGGTGTAGAAACTTCTCCACTGGAGATGAGGAAGTCCATCTCTAGCAAAAATCTCGAGTCCCATGGAGTGTGTGGGGTTTTTGAGAGTGCAATGTGGGGCATTCACAACAAAGATATTGCCAGTGTCCAATCACCTGAAGATACCATATAACCCATGGTCTAGGACAGTACTTCTCAACCAAGGTTCCATGGAACCCAATGGTTCCTCCAGAGGCGGCTAGGGGCTCCTAGAGCAATAAGCAATTTCTGCCCCTCCGATGAGTATACACCAACAATCTTTTAAGCTAATCTTTAAGGGGAGATTCTTCCCAAAGACTACAAAATGTAAGGATCGTTCTTCCCACTAACATACTGTGAGCTTTAAATTTAATATTTTTAGCAGGAGGGCCCTGGAGCCAAAAGGTGATTTCAAGGGTTCCTCCAAGTTAAAAAGGCTGAGAAAGACTGCTCTAGGAGTACAGAGCTTGTGTCCAGTACAAGTTAAATATTTAAAAAGGAAAAGTACGGTTAAAGCTTTTTTGGCCATAATTCTTCTGTGGATCACAGGAGTGCAGTCTGTAATGCAATTCTGTGACCCGTTTTCGGACAACATCGGTCTAAAGACCGTCGGCTGATGTCACTCAGCCGGACCTGGCTTGAGAAAGATCCCAACTATGTGGTCAGGATGCACCCTGAACCAGCACCTGGCTTAGCCTCTCAGCGATCCACTAAGAGCCTATGGCAGCCACTCCCACCCCCTCCACAGCCCAGAGCTCCAGTGAGCACTGAAGGGGACAGCAGAGATCCAGTGACTGACAGTCACAGCTCTCCGCTCAGAGCGAAGGGGAAGAACTGAGTGATCAGCTGTGTTTGATCGCTTAAGTTCTCTCTGTAGAGATGGCGGGGGACAGATGCAGGATCAGATCGATGCTGCATCCACCTAGGTGAGTATAAAGGTTTGTCTTTTTACAATTGTTAATTTTCTGTTAATTTCTTCTGGTGTGATGAAGGCTCTACCTTAGTGCAAAAAGGATACCACTGCCCGACTCTCAGAATCGGTATACTCCATGGCACATGAGAGCTGTTCTTAACCCTTATAACTAGTTTTAGGAGTTGAGCAATGGTAGCCTCGATCGTGACAGATAACCGCTATCCTGACAAGTTTCCCTTTTAAAAGCCAAGTAGCTAAGATTTAGAAAAAAAAAAAGAAAGGAAAAGTCGGATAAGCAAGAGATGGATCAGCAAACTCGTAGCTATTAAAGGAAATGAGGCGCACTAAATCCAGTCAACTGATTAACTTTGTAGCCGAGGGAATGTACACAACACATTATGGTGCCATGCAGCTTAATGGCATTGCTTCCTTCACTTTTACAGTGGCTGTGGCCTTTTCCGATGACGCGCTCGGCTCTTAGCGCGGGAGGAGAGGCTCGCCATCCATCAGGCCTCCCATCCCTCAGAGATTCAATTATGACGAATGCTGTACCCAAATTAATCCACGTGGCCTACTTCCTGTGATTAGCCGCGGTATTTATGGGGCATTTTTCATTACGGGATTCCTTAGGCCTGGGCCTTGCCTGGATTAAGCCGGCTCTATGTGAGGTTTACGAGCAGCCATGAAAACACTAGCGGGAATACACATTTCAATTTGTATTCATTATATGTTTCAAGTGGGCAAAGCAGTTATTCACTAGAACTAGTTCAGCCAATCTTGAACTTTTCTGTACTCAGAGGTGACATCAAACTTACTGGGCCTTGCACACATTACGTTTTTCTGAAAGGAAAGCACATATACTGTGAGTAACCAATCCGGTTCTCCTGCTTGTGTGTAAGGAGTGTAGAAAATAGAAGAGACATCTAACTGGGTGACAGATTTCCATTTCAGATTTTGGAAAAACTCTTGTGCATAGTAAGCAGTGGCAGCCGGTGGTAATTTTTTTTGGGTAGCGGCAAACGGTACGCCACCGACAACACCCCGCCCCCCCGGTCGGTAGCACTTATCCCATCGTTTCACCGGCAGCTTCCCCTGCACGGTGGCGGCCTCCCGTTCCCCTGCTCTCAACGGGTCATCACGGCGGGGGCGGCGGCTTCTGTTTCTTCCCTCATCCTTGTCGGCCAATCAGGAGTCTTCTCTCTCTTTTGGGCCAATCGGAGAACGGGTCTCACACCCGCTTCTGATTGGCCGGACTGAGGATTAAATGTTTCATCAGCGAATATTCATTCACTGTTGTAACACTAGCGTGGGCTCATGGCGCAATCGCAATGCTCTGTGCCACAAGCCCACCCTATTTTGAAGCCTATTAGAGCCTAAAAAAAAACCCCGCCCACTGTAATTGAGGAGCCCGGCGTCCTAAAGGGGCCGGACGTATTAATAGGGGGTGGCCGCGGCGTCCGTGGATAGATTCCTGCTATGCATGAAATCTATTATACAAATATATATATATAGGGGGTGGTGTGGATAGAGGGGGCCACGCCCGGGTGCCCCTAATAATAAGGAAATGTATAAAAGGAAAAAATGGCCATAAAAAATAAAAAATAAAAAAAAAAAAGAAGAAGAATAAGGGCAAAAAAATGCTCCCAATTTCAAGAACTTTCTGCCTCAATACCTCCATTTTGGACTAAACTGTATCTGAGCCCCACAAACTGAAAACGCCGTTTAATTCGATTTTTAATTATTCAAAGCAAACTCCCCCCATCCGCCAATGTTTACAGCTCTGAGGAAGAGGGCACAACCCTCGAAGCGCATAAGCTGCGCCGCAGTCGATGGACATTTGGTCAATGGCACAGTGTTCATTTATGCCTGTATCAGTCTCCTTTTGTGAGTTTATTGGATTTCTTTATTAAAGTCATTAAAATAGTTATACAGTAATGCACGAGGCTGGTGTGCATTTTTCTATTGCTTGTGTCTATGTCTCCATGCTTTATTTTATTGAGAAATCACTTTGAAAAACACCCCACCCAGCATTTCTAGATGTGGCCATCTTGAGTAAGGGCAGATTCATTTAACATTTACTTCCTAGAATCCATCTGCCCTTGGCTCACACATGCAGGCAGAAGGGTGTGCTTAGATGAGAAAGACCCTCCTCCTCCTCCTGAAGAATCCTGGGATGTATGACATCATTTGGGCCTAGGCCAGAAACCAGCCGAAGAAACATAAAAAAAATCTCCTCCTCTTAGCAAGTCCCTCTTCTGTGCTCCTGGCCCCTCCCCCATTGTTCAGCGCCCCCCACGGCAAGCAGCTTGCCATAGGGGCACCCAAGCCGAGTCACGGCTTCCTGTGTCCATTTAGACATGGAACTGCGGGCGGTCCCTTGTCTATCCCGATTGGCTGACTCACAGCAATGGGAGCCAATGGCACCGCTGCTGTGTCTCAGCCAAATCAGGAGGGAGAGTCTTGGATGGCTGAGACACTCGTGGACAACGCTGGACGGAGATGGGGCCCCGGTAAGCATTAGGGGGGCTGCTGCACACAGAAGGCTTTTTATCTTCATACACAGAATGCATGAAGATAAAAGACCTTCTGACTTTGCAACTCCTTTAATGCGAAGCTCTACACTATCATTTTTGAGCGAAGAAAGCTGTGTTTTTGTTTTTCTCCGGATTCTGTAGTCCCAGATTGGGGCCTGGAGCTTGAAGGTTCCTAAGCATATTGGGTGGGACGGAACCTTCAATCCTGTGTCCGGATTTTACTGGGTGCCTGCAGCCTGTGTGTGTACACAGGTGTGCAGAGTCGTCATATACTCAAGCCTAATAGCTAAGGGCTCCGAGTTTGGGGACAGGAGGTCTCACCCAGGGGTCAACGGTGCTCCAGCCAGGAGTCAAGAGAGACAGAAGGTCTCAACCAGGGGTCAGAGGCACCCCAGATAGCTGGGTCCCAGGTGCGTGGGATTGTTATATACCCAAGAATAGCTTGAGGCTTCCAGTGTGGAGGTTGCTCCCAGTCTGAAGGCAGAGGAACCTACTCAGGGGTCAGAGGTGCCCAAGCCAGGAGTCAAGAGAGACAGAAGGTCTCAACCAGGGGTCAGAGGCACCCCAGATAGCTGGGTCCCAGGCACCCCAGCCAGCTGGGTCCCAGGTGTGTGGGATTGTTATATACCCAAGAATATCTTGAGGCTTCCAGTGTGGAGGTTGCTCCCAGTCTGAAGGCAGAGGAACCTACTCAGGGGTCAGAGGTGCCCAAGCCAGGAAGTTTCATTCCAGGAGTACGATGGGCTCCTATGGGGGTGTCAGGAGAACCCCGATCCAGAAGCCAGGATTGGGCCGTGCAGCAGGGCGTTGCAACTAGAGGCCAAGTGAACCAATTGACCCAGCAGAGCAGGGCAATGCAGACACAGTGACTGGTAAGAAGAGCAGCAGAGCAGCTGACAAGGGAGACAGGTGCTCAGCAATTTCAGTTGACTAATCATGTTGATGTGGAAGAACCTCTATGCGGGCAACTGAAGTTTACATGAATGGTTTTGTTCAATACAAAACATATACATACATACATATACAGTACACACACTTATCCATTTTCAGCCCGCTCCAGTCTGGCCACGTGATCCCGTGTCTCAGCCAGAGGCAGCCGCAGGGGGGAGGAGAGAGCACTCAATAATGGCCATCAAAGCCTGGCACATTGACGTCATCCATAGGCTTCTATGGTCCACCCGTTGTTGGTGCTTGCTCCCTCCTCTCCCCTGCAGCTGCCGGGAGTTGAATCAGGTGACTGAGCCGGAGCCGGTTGAAAAGTATTTAAGTATATAACTCCTTCTTACACAGGTTAGTTAGCATAGATGTTAGGAAGGGGGGGGGGGGGCTTGTTAAGACTAGTTAGGTCTTTAATGGAGTGATCTGGTACTCTGTCTCCCAGCTGTCCTCCTGCACAATTTACAGGCATGGTCCATGGTTGTCACCATCAGGAAACTGACCATGAGAAATGCAGTGTAACCATCTCTAGAGTGCATTGGAGACAGGAAGCGGCTTCAAAGAGGCTGCAGAAGATCAGCAGCACTGAATACACCAAAGGATGAAAACAAAAAGGGGAAAGCAGTTTTTAAAAAAAAAAAAAAAAAAAAAAAAAGCTAAAACTGTATTACACATCATACTTTTGCAAGCTAAATGCCATTAAATGGGGGTTCAAGAAAGTCCAAACAGCAGTTCACATGGGACTTTATCTGCTTTGCTTGTCAGTGTCTTTCACTTGCTGAAGATGAGCAGCTGACAGAGGAGGAACATGTGAACGCACGCGTTTTTCAGACTGGTTGCCATTGTTTCATGGTGTAAAAAAGACCTTAAAGAGGAGTTCCACCCAGGGGGGCCATTAAAAAAAAAAAAAATTAAAAAAGTCAGCAGCTACAAATACTGCAGCTGCTGACTTTTAATTGGACACTCACCTGTCCCTGGGTCCAGCGGTGCGGGGGATCGAAGCCCCGCTCGTCCCCCCCCTCCGCTCGTCGGCGCCGGCATTTCAACTGTGGGCGCCGGGCTGTGGCTTCACAGCCTGGCACCCACTGCGCATGCGCGAGCGGCGCCGAGCGCCGTGATTGGCCGCTCAATCACCTGGGACCTGCAATGGGTCCCAGATGATTGACAGGAGGGAGGGAGAAGAGCCGAGCCCTTCCTGTGCCAGGGGGAAGTGATGTCACCAGCCCAGGCAGACGAAGGGGCAGATTACGAGGGACCACCTAGCAACAGGCATTTAGAGGTAAGTAAAAAAAAAAAAAAAAATATCCAAATGTTTTTTTGTTTTTTTTTTTAGAATTTTTTAGGTATGTTCTTTTTTTTGGGTGGAACCCCACTTTAAGATGAAGAAAAAAAAGCTTCTCTGTCAGACTGCAGGAAACTTTCCATCCACGTATAAAAGCAAAGACTGTTTACTTCCCTTTCA
Source organism: Lithobates septentrionalis (assembly GCA_037952835.1). Classification (NCBI taxonomy): domain Eukaryota; kingdom Metazoa; phylum Chordata; class Amphibia; order Anura; family Ranidae; genus Lithobates; species Lithobates septentrionalis. The sequence continues at coordinate 103,291 of JBBDGP010003969.1, read as the reverse complement.
AAGCCAAACCTACAAGGCATTCAAATACACATTTTGCTGCTAATGCCGTGCCTTTTACAAGGGTTTCAAGTTTAAAAATTGATCTTTTTTCCCTTCTTTTTTTGATATAAGGCTCCGGGGAATTCTCCTTGTAAATTCCCCTCACTTTGAACTCCTTTTGTGAGTCCTAAGCGACAGTACCATGAAGCGACTCTTCAGAGAAAAGATGCGTCTCGTGTGATGTTTGCTGCGTAGCTCTAAGACCAGACAAAGTCAGAGCTGTACTGAAAGCTTATACTGGAAAATTAGGGCTTTAGTTCCAAGCCACCCAGCTACAAACTGGTCATTTCACAAACTAGGGAATTTACCCAGCTGCACTGGAACTGGACACCCTGCAAACTGGACCATTCCTCCAGCTACACTGGAACTGGACACTCCGTAAACTTGGCCATTCATCCAGCTACACTGGAACTGGAGACCCTGTGAACTGGCCCATTGACCCAGCTACAATGGAACTTGTCACCTTGAACTAGACCATTGACCCAACTACACTGGAACTGGTCCCCTTGAACTAGACCAGTGGTTCTCAACCTATCTAGTGCCGTGACCCCTTGATAAAATTTCTGAAGTCGTGGGGACCCCTAACAGTAAAATTATTTTCATAGTGTGGGTTGTCGGCACCCAATGCAAGACAAGTAATTTGTGCCTCTAACCCACGGACATTTAGCGCTCCCTGAGTCCCTTCCACTCGTACAGTATTAAAACCCCTCATGGTCAGAATGGTCAGGGGTGGGTAGTGGGGTCCCCCAGGGTTTTGTGCTGGGACCAATCCTATTTAATTTGTTCATAAACGACCTGGAGGATGGGATAAACAGTTCAATCTCTGTATTTGCAGACGACACTAAGCTAAGCAGGGCAATAACTTCTCCGCAGGGTGTGGAAATCTTGCAAAAAGATCTGAACAAATTAATGAGGTGGGCGACTACATGGCAAATGAGGTTCAATGTAGAAAAATGTAAAATAATGCATTTGGGTGGTAAAAATCTGAATGCAATCTATAGACTGGGGGGAGAACCTCTGGGGGATTCTAGGATGGAAAAGGACCTGGGGGTCCTAGTAGATTATAGGCTCAGCAATGCCAAGCTGCTGCTAACAAAGCAAACAGAATATTGGCATTAAAAAGGGGATCAACTCCAGAGATAAAATGATAATTCTCCAGCTCTACAAGACTCTGGTCTGGCCGCACCTGGAGTATGCTGTCCAGTTCTGGGCACCAGTCCTCAGGAAGGACGTACTGGAAATGGAGCGAGTACAAAGAAGGGCAACAAAGCTAATAAAGGGTCTGGAGGATCTTAGTTATGAGGAAAGGTTGCGAGCACTGAACTTATTCTCTCTGGAGAAGAGACGCTTGAGAGGGGATATGATTTCAATATACAAATAACATACTGGTGACCCTACAATAGAAATAAAACTTTTTCGCAAAAGAGAGTTTAACAAGACTCGCGGCCACTCATTAAAATTAGAAGAAAAGAGGTTTAACCTTAAACTACGTAGAGGGTTCTTTATTGTAAGAGCGGCAAGGATGTGGAATTCCCTTCCACAGGCGGTGGTCTCAGCGGGGAGCATTGATAGCTTCAAGAAACTATTAGATAATCACCTGAGCGACCACAACATACAGGGATATACAATGTAATACTGACACATAATCACACACATAGGTTGGACTTGATGGACTTGTGTCTTTTTTCAACCTCACCTACTATGTAACTATGCATGGTACATTTTAGGATGTACCACTCTCTTTGTTCTCCTTTCTTTCCCTTTTATCTCCCTCTATCCTAATTTCTTGTTTTTTTCTCCATCCCTCTCTCTAGCCGTCTTTCTTGTTCTCTTATTCTTTCTCTCCCTTTTTTCTTTGTTCCTCCCTCTCTTTTCCTCTCCGTTCCCTGTATTCTCTATTATTATTCCTTCTCTTACTCCTCGGTGGGGGGAATGGGATGAGCTGCAATGCTGGCGGGGAGTTGGGATAAGTGGCAATGCTGGGGGCAGTTCTGATCAGCCAACTTAGGTGCTCTTGATCCAGGTCATCTGCTGATCTGAGAACTGTAGTGGGGACTTTTAATGGCAACTATAATCACAGGTAGTATTACTCACAGTGTCTCCGACTTTGCGGTGTCTCGTAGCAGTGACACCTATGCCGAAATCAGGAGATAGGGTCTCCTCCAGCCCCTCCCACTTCACATTCCTCATCAGTCAGCTGACCTCTAGTCTCTGCCCCCCAGCCATGCCGTGAACTGAATGGGCGGCTGCGAAAAGGCTGAGTGGGCGGCCGTGGGCTCCAGGGACAGCCCTGCTGGGCGGCTGCAAAAAGGGTGGGAGAGCGGTGCAGGATTTAGGAACAGCCCAGGATTCGGTGACCCCTGGCAAATCCTCATTCGACCCCCGAGGGGGTCCTGACCTCCAGGTGGAGAACCACTGAACTAGACCCTTCACCCAACTACACATGAACTGGTCACCTTGAACTAGACCAGTGATAGCGAACCTTGGCACTCCAGATGTTTTGGAACTACATTTCACATGATGCTCAACTACACTACAGTGTAGCTGAGCATCATGGTAAATGTAGTTTCAGAACATCTGGGGTGCCAAGGTTCGCCATCACTGAACTAGACCATTCACCCAACTACACTGGAACTGGCACCCTTGAACTAGACCATTCACCCAACTATACTGGAACTGGTCACCCTGAACTGGACCATTCACCCAGCTACACTTGAACTGGTACTAGAATAGAAAGTATTAATTAATAATAATTATGAAATAGCAACTAAGGGTTTAAGGGCTTGTTCACATGCGGGGTAGCCTCTGAACAGTGATGTTTAAATGAGTTTTCAGAGGGCATCCAACAGGGGGGTGAGTAGGTGATAAACCTTGGAGTGGCTGGATGTTCGTATTCAGGTGGGCTGTAAAACCGCAGCTCAGCCACCTGGTTTTAAGCAAAAAGTATGTTTTGTTTTTTTTTTTTTGTTTTTTTTAAGAATCATACCTGCCTAGGTGGATGCAGCATTGTGAATCTGCCGGCGGTATACCACATAGCTGGGTGCCATCTCTATGACCCTCAGAGGCCATAAGCGATGTCATGACATCACTTCTGGCACTAGCAGATATAAACACTGCTGGTTTTTTGCTGGAAAGCCCGAGTTTGATTGTTTTTTTAATCTCAGGCTTTCCAGCATAGAGGAGAGATCTGGGGACTTCTAGACCCCAGATCTGTAAAGAGGACCTGTCATGCCCTATTCCTATTACAAGAGAGGTTTACATTCCTTGCAATATGAAAAAAAGTAATCAAAAAAGAAAAAAAAGGGAAAGTGTAAAAAAAAAAAAAAAAAAAAAAGTTTTTTTTTAAGCACCCCCCCATCCCCATGTGGTCGAACGCAGAAGCGAAAGCATATATAGGTCGCGCCCGCATATGTAAACGGCATTCAAACCACACCTGTAAGATATCGCCGTGAATGTTATTAGCGAGAGCAATAATTCTAGCGCTAGACCTCCTCTGTAACTCTAAACAAGTAACCGTTAAAATTTCTTTTAAAGCGTAGCCTAGGGAGATTTTAATAATCCGTAGTTTGCCGCCATGCCACGAGTGTGCGCGAATTTAAAGCATGACATGTTAGGTATCCATTTACTCAGCGTAACACCATCTTTCACATTATACAAAAAAAAAATTGGGGTGAATAGTGTGGGTTTTTTTTTTTTTTAATTCATGACAGCGTTTCTTTTTTTAGCCCAAAAAATTCAGTTTGAAAAAGTGCTGTGCAAATACCGTGTGACATAAAAATTGCAACGACCGTCATTTTATTCCCTAGGGTCTCTGCTAAAAATATATATAACGTTTGGGGGTTCTGAGTAATTTTCTAGCAAAAAAAAAAAAAGGATGATTTTTACGTGTAGGAAGGAATGCCAGAATTGGAAGTGGTTAAAAGCTGTGAGATCCAAAGCAACCAACCATCTCATATTTGTCATTACAGGATACAGAATGAAGATGCTGACTGGTTGCCCTAGGGAATACAGACAGTTACACTATCAGACTCTGAGATCCATGCAGGATGCTTGAGCCGCAGTAACGTCTTATAGGAGTTGCTGGTCTGGTTTGCCTCCCCCTACAGCTTTGGCTTACACAATGGCTGCCTTTATGTCAAGGGCAACAAGTCCAGTGCATTCTACATGGGCTGCACTACATATTGACCGGCTGTAGGTGGTGCCAGTTGCTTTGCCATCTTTGCCAGCTGTCAAAAGGGAAAATTCACCAGAATCACACTAAATGTGTTGTCCCAGCACAACAACATTTTCTCACTAAAAGCATTATTCAGGTTTTGTAGAAAATAAGGATGCTGAATGTTGAGACGTTAAATGGAATCTATAAACGGAAGTGTTTTTAATTCCTTTTATTCAGGTTTTCAAATCTACAGCAAATGCAAGAGTAGGGGGAAAGGAATAAGGCACAGACATAGGAGACAGGTAGTGGAAAAAGGTATAGGAGGCATAGGGATAGTATCATGAAATGTTCTCAGACATAAAAACATACCAAATTACAGTGCATCCGGAAAGTATTCACGGCGCTTCACTTTTTCCACATTTTTTTAATGTTACAGCCTTATTCCAAAATGGATTGAATTCATTATTTTCCTCACATTTCCACAAACAATCCCCCATAATGACAACGGTGAAAGAAGTTTGTTTGAAATCTTTGCAAATTTATTAAAAATAAAAAAAATGAAAAAAATATCCCATGTACAGAAGTATCACAGCCTAATTGCTTAATAGTTTGGTGAAGCTCCTTTGGCACCAATTGGCCTCAAGTCTTGTTGAGTATGATGGTACAAGCTTGGCACACCTATTTTTGGACAGTTTCTCCCACTCTTCTTTGCAGGACCTCTCAAGCTCCATCAGGTTGGATGGGGAGCGTCGTTGCACAGCCATTTTCAGATCTCTCCAGAGATTTTCAATCGGGTTCAAGTCTGGCCTCTGGCTGGGCCACTCAAGGACATTCACAGAGTTGTCCTGTAGCCACTCCTTTGTGCTTAGGGTCGTTGTCTTGTTGGAAGATGAACTTAGCCCCAGTCTGAGGTCCAGAGCACTCTGGAGCAGGTTTTCTTCAAGGATGTCTCTGTACATTGCTGCATTCATCTTTCCCTCGATCCTGACTAGTCTCTCAGTTCCTGCTGTTAAAAAACATCCCCACAGCATGATGCTGCCACCACCATGCTTCACTGTAGGGATGGTATTGGCCAGGTGATGAGCAGTGTCTGGTTTCCTCCAGACATGACGTTTGCTATTCAGGCCAAAGAGTTCAAGCTTTGTTTCATCAGACCAGAGAATTTTGTTTCTCATGGTCTGAGAGTCCTTCAGGTGCCTTTTGGCAAACTCCAGGTGGGCTGTCATGTGCCTTTTACTGAGGAGTGCCTTCCGTCTGGCCACTCTACCATACAGGCCTGATTGGGGGAATGCTGCAAAGATGGTTGTTCTTCTGGAAGGTTCTCCTCTCTCCACAGAGAAACGCTGGAACTCTGTCAGATTGAGCATTGGGTTCTTGGTCACCTCCCTGACTAAGGCCCTTCTCCCCCGATCGCTCACTCTAGGAAGAGTCCTGGTGGTTCCGAACTTCTTCCATTTATGGATGATGGAGGCCACTGTGCTTATTGGGACCTTCAATGCTGCAGACATTTTTCTGTACCCTTTCCCCAGATCTGTGCCTCCATACAGTCCTGTTTTGCAGGTTTCAGACAATTCCTTGCACTTCATGCCTTGGTTTGTGCTCTGACATGCACTGTTAACTGTGGAACCTTATATAGACAAATGTGTACCTAAATAAGGAGCTACAAACGATTAGCATTTATTACAACAAGTAATTAGAGTATCTGCTGCTTGACCGATGGCATTGCCCTTAGTTACTTAGAGGGGCCAGGTATAGATTTGTGTAATTCTGTAGGCTTACATTCATCAGGAGAATGAATAGAGCATGGAGGTAAGAAAGCCCTGCATAGTATAAGAAGACAGTCCCTACCAATACTGTACTGGGGTAGGAGGGAAGAAAGGACATGTTAAGGGGAACAGATGGGGTAGAGAGGGGGTAGAGAGGGGGAAGAGTTGAGTCTGCACCCCTGAGGGACAGCGTAACTTTGCCCAGTATGAGAATAATAACGTTCTTTAACAAAAGAATATACATTCCACATTAGTAATTATGCTACCAAAATTAGCGAGTGCTGTAAATTGCCACCAGCATTGCTCTTGTTTCTTTTTGCTGGAGGCTGCCATTTTGTTGAAGCCCAGAGCAGTCACTTCTATATTGTAAACTCTCCGCCCTCACCTTGGTTTCAAAACTTATATGTCACTTTCTTAAATTAAAATATGTACATTTCCAGCCTTGATTGTATGTCTCGGCACAGCTACGGGGGAAGGCTGACAGAAGCTTTACAGTGCTGAAGTTCACAGGCTACCATGAGGGAGAAAAGGAGAGAGATTCACAGAGAGAAGATAAGACTATCCATATAAGGGTAACTCTTTTGTGTCACCCATGCAGCAGCGTTTATCCGGTCACCTCTCCTGCTTTTCTTGGACACCCTAATCTGTGTTCCCTCTGCACAGTCATTTCTGTTGCTTTCTTACCCCTTCAGCAACAATAAATCTTTAAGCCGTTAGCAGATCGGCCTCTAGTGGCTCTGATTTTAGGCACATGGCAGAGAATAGACAACTGAGCATGCGTAGAGCAGGGAGAGACTGTGCATTACTGAATTCTCAACAGTATAGGCACTTATTTTAAAATGTTTTACATAGCTATACCTGCAAAAGGGGCAAGCCTGAAGTAATCTAGCAGGACCTCATTTTCTGACTAAAGTTCCATTTTAAGTAGAAAGAGCTCAGATATAATTAGGTGAAGACAAAGTCAATCTAGGATCAGGTCTTGCAATTTTTTTCTCCCCAATAGTATAGGTAAGGAATCCATAGGATCTGCCATGCTTTAGATTTCCTGGACCTTGAAAACCCATATTCCGTAGGATGGAGGAGATGGCGACTTCCACATTATGTGTATTCGGGTCTTTGCAGCATTAATCAAATTTGAGAATGAAGCTTTGGTAGCTCGTCACTGGGACAGGGGCCTAATAAAGGGGGAGGGAACCTAGGTTCTTGCAAAGATCAATGTTGGTTACGGTAAACAGAAACAAAAAAATGACTTCATCCCTAAATGGCTTGAGGATGGGGCAATCACAAAAGATGTGGATAAATATGCCAGTGCTTTTGTGGCAATGCCAACATAAGGCAGAGCTTTGGGGATAGGTTTTATGAGGCAGGGCCGATACTCTCAACCAGTGGTCTCCAAACTGTGGCCCAAGGGCCGAATGTGGCCCATTGCTTGCCTTTATGCGGCTCTTGGTGCCACATAAGGCCCCAAGGCTAGTATTTCCTTCTACTGACACCAAATAAGGCACTATTCTTTCCACCAACTCTAACAGTGGGTTAAAATTCCTTTCAGCAAAAGCGGGGCACTATTCCTTCCACTGAAACCAACGATGGGCCATACTTTCTTCCACTGATATAAACATTTGAACACCATCCCTTCCACTGACACCAATGATGAGGCACTATTTCAACCCTTGATGCCAACAATAGGGCACTATTCCTCCCACTGACACCAATGATGGGGCACTATTCCTTCCACTGACACCAATGATGGGACACTATTCCTCCCATTGACGCCAATGATGGGGCACTATTCCTACCATTAAAATCAATTATGGAGCATTATTCCGCCTCCTACTGACCACAGATGCTACGTAATTGTTTACTCCCACTGACCACCAAGCCTGAGGCATTTTCTGCTCCCACTGGCTAAAGTCTGAAGGAGAGTAAACTGACCCTTTGTTTAAAAGGTTTGGAGACCTCTGCTCTATGCCATCGATAGGGTCATCACACTCACGACAGTTTAAACCTGGTTTCTTGCATCCTACTCTTTATCAAAGCTTTATTAGAGCAAAATATGATATTTTTGTTCAAGGGAAAGACACACTAAAAAGGTCCTAGACCTTGATTTCCTGGACCCTGAAAATCCACATTCTCAAGGATGGAGAATATGGCGACTTCCACATTATAGGTATTCAGGCCTTTGCAGCATTAGTCAAATTTGAGAATGGTGCTTTGGTATCTTGTTGCTGTGTGTTAAAAAATTTGGAATTTGGAGGGAGCTCCATAGAGGTAAAGGAGTAGCTATTGGTCATTAAATATTTCGGATGGATTTCCATCCCGTGCAGTCTATAAAAATTCAAAGGCGAGTTTGATTGGTCATTAAAAGTGGGCAGAATGTTCTGCCTGATACTCCAGGTACAAATAAAGGGTTGTCTTGTGACTGGGGTTAAAGTAGATTGATGGCTATGACGTGGATCAACAAGGGCTGTTCATGTTTCAGGAGAGTTAAGGGTTGTACCAATAAGTGCGTGTGATTTACTTTACTTGGAAAATAATTACCCAACCAGGGAAGGTTGGGTATTTTGTGTAAACCGACTGTGACCAAAAGTCCTAATATTTTAAAAACTGAACTTCTAACCACAGTTTTCATTATCTACCCAGAGGGCACTTTATTATGTACAGTTACTTGGTGACATGAACACCCAGACAGAACGGTGTAGCTGCAAAAAAAAAAAAAAAAAAAAACAGAACTGGCAGACATTTTCAAAGAGGTTCAGGTTTTGCCTTACCAAATATTAAAACAGGGAAAGTGCATAATTTTTTTTTTCAAAATGGCGGCTCTAGAGTTTAAGATGATGACTAGAAAAGCAGCAAACACCCAGTGAGTGAGTAGTAGTAGCAGTGTGCAAATGACCATGGTAAACAGGAGAGAGAGGCCAGGTGACAATGCCGATACTTGTTTAACACAAAAAGCAGCCAGAAAAGGTACCCTGTGATTCAGATAAGGATAGAGGAGTGGTTTGGACTTTGGGGCTGTTGTATGGACAATGCTTTTAGTTACACCCTAAATATGAATGTAACATGAAGTATAAATCCTTGGTGCTTAGCCTGCAACACTTTGGTACTTTTTGTGTGACCCCCAGAGCACCTGAAGACACTAAAGCCTGGTACACACTAGAGATTTTTTCCGTTCAACCCAGCGGGTTGAAAAAAAAAAAAAAAAAAAAAAAAAAAAAACTGTCGGAGCCCGTTTTATCTCCCCCGCTGAGCTGTTGTGGTCTGATAGGGGGGTTTACATTGGCTAAGAGCGCTGATCAGGGGTCAGTCAACTGCTGGTTTTCCAGCATGCTCGTCCGACAGACCGGCATACACACAAGTCAGACCATCTCCAGTACCGTGTCCGCAGTATCTCGGCCATCTCCGGTACCATGTCCGCAGTCTCCGACCATCTCCGGTACAATGTCCGCAGTCTCCGACCATCTCCGGTACAATGTCTGCAGTCTCCGACCATCTCCGGTACAATGTCCGCAGTCTCCAACCATCTCCGGTACAATGTCCGCAGTCTCCAACCATCTCCGGTACAATGTCCGCAGTCTCCGACCATCTCCGGTACAATGTCCACAGTCTCCAACCATCTCCGGTACAATGTCCGCAGTCTCCAACCATCTCCGGTACAATGTCCGCAGTCTCCGACCATCTCCGGTACAATGTCCGCAGTCTCCGGCTATCTCCGGTACAATGTCCGCAGTCTCCGACCATCTCCGGTACAATGTCCGCAGTCTCCGACCATCTCCGGTACAATGTCCACAGTCTCCAACCATCTCCGGTACAATGTCCGCAGTCTCCGACCATCTCCGGTACAATGTCCGCAGTCTCCGGCTATCTCCGGTACAATGTCCGCAGTCTCCGACCATCTCCGGTACAATGTCCGCAGTCTCCGACCATCACCGGTACAATGTCCGCAGTCTCCGACCATCTCCGGTACAATGTCCGCAGTCTCCGACCATCTCCGGTACAATGTCCGCAGTCTCCGACCATCTCCGGTACAATGTCCACAGTCTCCAACCATCTCCGGTACAATGTCCGCAGTCTCCGACCATCTCCGGTACAATGTCCGCAGTCTCCGGCTATCTCCGGTACAATGTCCGCAGTCTCCGACCATCTCCGGTACAATGTCCGCAGTCTCCGACCATCACCGGTACAATGTCCGCAGTCTCCGACCATCTCCGGTACAATGTCCGCAGTCTCCGACCATCTCCGGTACAATGTCCGCAGTCTCCGACCATCTCCGGTACAATGTCCGCAGTCTCCGACCATCTCCGGTACAATGTCCGCAGTCTCCGACCATCTCCGGTACAATGTCCGCAGTCTCCGACCATCTCCGGTACAATGTCCGCAGTCTCCGACCATCTCCGGTACAATGTCCGCAGTCTCCGACCATCTCCGGTACAATGTCTGCGGTCTCCGACCATCTCCGATACAATGTCCGCAGTCTCCAAATATCTCTGGTACGATGTCCGCAGTCTCCGACCATCTCTGGTACCATGTCCGCAGTCTCTGGCCAGCATTTGTATCATGCCCATTGTTGTAGACTATTTCCTGTTGTGTGTCTGCTGTCTCTGGTAATGAATATTCACTGAATTGTAACGGCTGCTTTTTGGTAATGTTGAGGGCTCCACCTGGGGGCCCCCCCATATCAAGAAAGTTGACTACTACCGGTCTAAATATATAATGGATTAAGCTTTTAAGGTTTAAAAAATTTTTAAACCCCAAATTTTTTTTTTTCCATTTGGTGTTCAGCCTCCTGTTGCAAAAAATGGGCAAAAATGTTAAAAGCTAAAAAAAAGCTTTATTGCCCTTTTACATATATTTTTAGTAGGGTGCAATGCAGTTCTGGGGATAGGTCTATTGTGAAGAGGACACAGGGCTGCCTCCTCACCTTTGCACTCTTCACACCGTCACTAACCCCGAAGCCTGGTAGAGCCTTGATGAAGCCTCGACTTAAATCAACAGCGCCATAAAGAAGATAAACTAGTTAAACTCCATCTGGCTAAAACAATTCAGTTTAACCCTTTTAATGGTGCAGAAACGGCACTGCTCAGTCACAATAAGTAGACATGAAGCGAGGACTGCTGGGAAGTCCCGATGTACAAGATGAAGCAATGAAGCTGAAACATTGTTGGCTCCGGATGACTTATATTTCACATAAAAACCAACACATGAAAATAGATCATCTCCCCCCAGATGCAGCCAGCGCCAGCGAGGCATTACGAGACCATTCACTTGGGTAACTGTGACAAATACGCAACTCATGTTCACCGTGTTCTCATGAATCTTCGCCACAGCATCAACTACAAGGCTTGTAACGCACTCCATCAAAAGGCTCCATTACACGAAGAAACCATGTCAATGAACTCCACAGCTTTCCTCGGAGTGGAGCTGTTGCCTTAACGGTGCGGCAGCCATTTTGTGTGCTGTGAAAAAAGGGCCTCCATCGATTATGCCAGACCTTCATGACTCCGCATCCTTGACACTTTCCAATGGTCCCTGTTCCACTGATTTTCAGGACTCTAAAGGGCTTGGCAAGCATGCAGAGCACCCATGCAGGTATGTATGGGTGCTTGAGCCAAACACCAGCAAACAATGAAACTTCTACCTTGAAGTGATTGTAAACCTCAGACATGAAATATGAACAAATCCCTCTCTAGCAACAGTTGCCAACCACTGATGGACCACAAAGAAAAATTTGGTGGTTACCAGGGGTTCTGCTCCAAAAAGCAACATTGTGGCGGATGTATACAGCCCAATGTTGTTTCCAGTCTTCTCAATGCATGCCAACAGTCAATACAGTAAGCACACATTGACACCCGGTACCTCCTCTGTAGTTCCGGCTCCTGTGAACTCAGAGAGAGGCACTGGGAGTAGTGCAGAGAGCGGGAGATAAAGGGGGTGGGGCTTTCAATGGCAAAGCTGATCACAGACTATAGGAGGGAGCACAGAGCTCGAGCACATGGCTGGATAAGAAGGTGAGATCCAATGATCAGTCTCTGTAAGGCAGCAGCGTGATGCAGAGTGCAGGGGGTGAGGGGTGGGGGGGCAGAGAGCCAAAGCATTGTGTGTATGAGGCAGCAGTGTAATCCAGGGGGAGGGGGGGGGCAGAGCCAGAGCATTGTGTGTATAAGGCAGCAGTGTAACATAAGAAGAGCCGGTATACATGGCATAAAGGTGTGTCTCAGTCCCAAATAGTACATGCAAAACCACAATTCATTGCCCACGGGACGTTAACGAGTCCAAAAGGTACAGTCAGGTCCATAAATATTGTTATCCAGAGGAGGAGGGCAGAGAGCCAGAGCATTGTGTGTATAAGGCAGCAGTGTTATCCAGGGGAGGGGGGGGGCAGAGAGCCAAAGCATTGTGTGTATAAGGCAGTAGTGTGATCCAGGGGGAGGGAGGCAGAGACCTGAAGCATTGTGTGTATAAGACAGCAGTGTTATCCAGAGGAGGGGGGGCAGAGAGCCAGAGCATTGTGTGTATAAGGCAGTAGTGTGATCCAGGGGGAGGGGGGCAGAGAGCCGGAGCATTGTGTGTATAAGGTAGCAGTGTTATCCAGGGGAGGGGGGGCAGAGAGCCAAAGCATTGTGTGTATAAGGCAGCAGAGTGATCCAGGGGGAGGGGGGCAGAGACCTGGAGCATTGTGTGTATAAGACAGTGTTATCCAGAGGAGGGGGGCAGAGAGCCAGAGCATTGTGTGTATAAGGCAGCAGTGTGATCCAGGGGAAGGGGGGCAGAGAGCCGGAGCATTGTGTGTATAAGGCAGCGGTGTGATCAAGGGGGAGGGGGGTAGAGAGCCAGAGAGCCAGAACATTGAGTGTACAAGGCAGCAGTGTGATCCAGGCGGAGAGGGGCAGAAAGCCGGAGCATTGTGTGTAGAAGGCATGTAAAATGTTAGTAGTCCACGGATTCAAAATTGTGAGTTTAGTGATCAGTGAGGTCCAAAAGGCTGGTGACCACTGCTCTATAGAGTGTGCTTGCCTCAATCCAGAGCACCAAGTATCATCTCTGTCTGCTGCCTCCTTCCTTTACCATCTGCATGAGTCACTTCTGGCAATTTTCCTGACACCAAGAGATAAAAAGGTGACAGGGCAGGGACCTGAAGCGATTTAACAGCCTCAGCTTTGTTTCTGTGTGCAGGGGAATATTTTGGGGGGGGGGGGTGTTTTTTGCCGCCAGAGCTCTTCTCACTGGTGGAACTTCAGCTCCCTGTTTTAAGAGAAGAGAGATCCTGTGCAAACTCTGCAGTTTGAATGAATGTAGGGGAAAGACGGCTGTAGATAAACAGGTACAATGCATGTAGAAGAATTTGTTTAATCTCTGTGCATCACCTGAGGCCAGTCATTTCACTGGGTGTATGTGAGGGTTACAACCACCTTAAGCAGTTGACAACTGCAATCTGTAGATTAATGTTCTCCCCCTATAATGAGAGAAGTCTAATCTATAACCCATTACCGAAAGGTAAGGGTCCACTCGAAGATCACTCCACACATGAGAGGAGCCGTAGATCTTCTATGTCAATATAAATAAATATACATATGCAATACTCTATAGACAATTATATATCTTTGTTCTGCTTTCTTCTGCTACTTTACTCGAATGTAGCGCCTTTCAGTAGCTTCAGTCCAGTCAGTGAAGGTCGTTTCAGGGTTTCCGCTCCACTTTTATCCAAAAGTAAAGTTAGAGTAAGAATTAAACAAGTTACTGTTGCGGGGGATTTTTGGCATTACAAAAAAGAAAAAAAAAATTGAAAATTGCCAGTCTATCTGAACTCCGTAGTCCCTTAGCCGGTCTCTGCAGACTCGCCACATTATCAAATCCAGCTTTCTCACAAACTGCCCAACTTAGGTTGCACAGGCTTCTGCTAGTCTAAAGACAGGCAAAGACTGTTCCTGCTGAACCGGCCGAGATTCGAACCACGCATGGGCAGGCTGTATGTACCCAAGTGGTTGCGAGAAAAGAAAAATCGCTCTGTCTTTGAACATACAGTAACCAATTTTTATTCTTTCAACCACTTTCCAGTGACCACCAGTCACTGTTGATAGGCGAACCCATCAACTTTTGAGAGTTATGCAAATCTCCAAATGCCGTGATGGGCAGAGGTCAGCCTGGAGGAGTGGGTGTTCCTAGGCAGACTGCCTTTGCATGGAGACCACCCTAGAGTGAATGGGGGCAGGCCGCAGACACCCTGGGGAGGAAACGGTAGATGATGCTGGATGTCCTTCAGCCAGGAAAGGAGGTGGGCTCTGACTAGCCTTGAGGCTGGGTTTACACTTATGCCAATTCTATGTGGGGTTTCCCCACATCTAATTTGCATGACATCGAGAGCCGGTTTACACAACCCCGGGGTGGCCACGGTCCAGATTTGAAAAGGGTCCTGCGCGTCTTTGGCTCCGAATCGATTGCAAACTCAGCCAGAAATTCGAACCTGAGTCACACCCGAATCGGAGAATAGGGACGTACCGGACCCCTGCTGTGAGCAGCGGCCACAGGATGTCCAAACCCCAGCCTAAAGCAGAGCTCCACCCAAAAGACGACCATTCAGAAAGTGCAGCGCGACTCACACGTGCGCAGTAGGAAACCAGCTGTGAAGCCTGAAGGCTTCACTGCTGGTTTCCCTTACTTGCAATGCCAGAGCCTGCATGGGGGGTCGACATTGCAGGATCCCTGGACAGGTAAGTGTCCTTATATTAAAAGTCAGCAGCTACAGTATTTTTAGCTGCTGACTTTTATTTATTTTTTTAAACACAGACTGGAGCTCCAGTTTAAAGCGGAGCTCCAGCCACCCCACCAAAAAATGTAAAAAGTCAGCAGCTACAAATATTGTAGCGGATGACTTTTAATATTGGGACACTTACCTGTCCAGGGATCCTAGACAGGTAAGTGTCGGCTCTCGGGTGCTGCCGCCACCATTCCTTGTTCAGGAAACTGGCAGTGAAGCCTTGCAGCATGCTCATCCAACGTCGATCAGGAGCCGGTCAGCTGCTGGTTTTCCAGCATGCTCATCTGACACGCCAGCCAAACGGCCGGCTTCTGTCAGACCAGGTGCCATACACACGGGCCGAATGTCGGCTTTTTTTTTTTTTTATTGAAGCTGCTCATGTCGCCCAACATTCGGCACGTGTGTACGGGACTTAAAGCGGCGCTAGACCGTACACAAATTTACTTCTTACCCCCCCCCCCCCCCCCCCGCTGCCACATTTGGCACCTTTCGGGGGGGGGGGGGGGGGGGGGGGAGTGGGTACCGTTTTTTGACAGGTACTTTTTCCTCCCTTCTGTGTGACCCTCTCTGCGGCGAGGTCCTCTAGACGTTCAGCCCCCTGCCTCTTTCCAGAGTAGGGAAGGAGGCAGGGGGGCTGAACTTCTAGAGGACCTCGCCGCAGAGAGGGTCACACAGAAGTAGGGATGAGTACCTGTCAAAAACCGGTACCCACTCCCCCCTCCGCACTGAAAGGTGCCAAATGTGGCAGCAGAGTGCGGGTAGGAAGTAAACTTGTGTATGTTCTAGAGCCGCTTTAAGTCCCGTAGACACGGGCCGAATGTTGGGCGACATGAGCAGCTTCAAAAAAAAAAAGCTGACATTCAGCCCGTGTGTATGGCACCTGGTCTGACAGATGCCGACTGTTTGGCTGGCTTGTCGGATGAGCATGCTGGAAAATCAGCAGCTGACCGGCTCCTGATTAATGCTCTCAGCCAATAGCAAAGAGTGCTGATCGAAGTGTACTCGCAGGGGGGGGGGGGGGGGGGGGCGTGTGTCCTCCTGTCAGAACACAACAGCTTGGCGGGAGGAGAGATAGCTGTACTAACATCGGATCATTAGTACAGCGGCTCGGACCAGTCAGGTTTTTTTAATAGTGTGTACTAGGCATTATTTTTTAATGCACATTGTGAGACACTCACAGTATGCATTGAAATCAGAGTAAGCAATTTCACTTGAGAACAACTATGCAAGACTGAAGGGAAGCTTGGGGGGGGGGGACAAAAAAAAAGGAAAGAAAAAAAAAAAAAAAAAAAAAAAAAGAAAAGAAAAGTGAACATGAATGATTAAATGAGGCCAAAGGCATTTTGCAGCCTCGTGCTTGGAAGTCACCTACAACTAAAGCGGGCATCTACCTCCTATAGGAAATCCTTGTTCCTTCCCCATCCTGTTAAAGAATGAGAAGATAAATACAAATGCCCGGTGAGGAGGAGGGCCGGAGGGGAAAGGGTTAATAGAGGCCGGACATTTAAAGTAAAAACAAAAAAAACAACGCGATTTGATTACAAAGACATTTTGCGGCAGTGAATTAAAATTTCAAATAAATGTAACGGTTATTGCCGATAATGCAAATGAACGATCTTGATAAAGACGATGCAATTCGTGGAATTGGCACACTGGGGCCCATTTGTAGGAAGTCGCAGCGGGGGGAAAAACCTGCGCATCAGCAGATCGAAGACTGAGGGAAATTGACAAAGTTGTGTTTAGCAATGCAAGCGGCAGGTGTTGTGTTACAAGGACAGGAAGGAAAGAGATGGGGGAAGACGCACAAATAAAAAAAAAAACAAGAAAACGGATGCGCTCGGATCCTTCAGAGACGCGACGCCACACTGAGATCTCATCTGGAGCGGCGCAGATTATTATCAGCCTAAGCTTCAAGGTTTAGAAATTTATATGCAATACAAAAAAAAAAAAAAATCAGCTAAGCACTATTTACATCTAAACCGGTAATATCATTCAGTGTGGAAATACAGACTTTCCTTCTCAGGACCTAACAGTCGCAAATATATGGGAAGATATTAAAAAAACAGGACCACCACTAGGCCACGCCTCCATCTATGCAGGTCATTGCTGACAATGGGAGAGGCAGCCACGGGTCAAGAATGGCTGCCACTCGCTACAAAATATCTGTAATGAGGATTGGAGGCTGCTATAGCTTAGTGCTCCTTCTGCTTCTGGTTCCTGTGCTGGGTGGCCGCCCTACTACACTGAGAACACAGGAGGTCCGCCACCGCACATCGGCACCTTTCAGAGATTGCTTTGCATTATCTCAATGATTGCAATGATGATGTCACCTTCTACACCTCGTCCAACCAGAATGCTTTGTATTTATTGAGAAAATGCAAAGCATTCAATGGTTGGTACCTGTGTCCACCGACCTCTTTAAAAGTGAAGTTCACCTTTTGGGAAATAAAAAAAAAAAAATGCACATATTTCTGCAGAAGAAAATATGTGCAGGAGCCTGGAAAACATTACATCGGTAACCAGTAGATCACAGGTGCAATGCAAGGCTCCTGCAGACTCTCAGTATAGCGGTCTGCTTATACCTCCTATGCGAGCATGACCCGGATGACGTCACTGCTGACGAAACGCGTAGCGAAGAGCTGGAGACATGTGACGTCATCGCGCATCGGGAGACAGCAGCCATCTTACTGGTTGGTTTTGTGGCTTATAGACTGACGTGTGAGTTTCATGGTGATTTTGAGTGTATTACTTTACAATATTAAACTTTTTATGTGATTACTATACTATTTGGAGCGCTCTCCGTTTTTTCATATGCTAATGACGTTCACGACTGAACTGATTCTCAAGCCAGATTTGCCCAGGGCTGTTATTACACCGCATATACAGTATAACATTCTATGAGAGGGCCCAAGGCTGATGGTAAAGGGCAGTGTTATTGGGTGATGGTGGTTATTGTCTCTTCATCCCTCTGGAGAACCTGTACCTTGTGTTTACACTACTAAGTCGTTTATGAGCACTTCTCTTTGGATTCATATGGACTTTTTTATGATTAGGAGTTCTTTAGCCTAAACTATATACAAGGATCTGGTTTATATTTAGCACTGCACTGTGAATGTCTATTTATGGGCAAGACAGTTACTGAACTGCTGGAATGAGAGCGCTCACAAAAAGCCCTTACAATTCACTAAAACAGTACAAGCCACCTGCTATAATGGTAGATGGTAGTTGTAGTTTATTCATTCACAGAACTCTGAATTTTGATTCCTAAATAGATTTTACCTTAATGCAAGGAATGCGTTAAAGCAATACTAAAGCTTCATTTTATTTATTTTTTCTAAAATAACAAACATGTCATACTGACCTGCTCTGTGCAGTGGTGTTGCACAGAGCAGCCTGGATCACCCAAGCAGGCATACTCCAGAGCTGTGGCTCCGTGTGTCCATTCACACATGGAGCTGCGGCTCGGCCCCACCCCCTCCATCTCCTGATTGGCTCACTGGCTGTGAATGACAGCAGCAGGAGCCAATGGCTCTCACTACTGCCAAAAGCCAATCCGGAGAGCCAAGGGTCTCCTGGACATTGCTGATTGGGAGGGTGGGTGGGTAGGTAAGTATTAGGGGGGCTGGGGGGAGCTGCACATAGAAGGTTTGTTACCTTCATGCACAGAATGCATGAAGGCAAAAAACCCTGAGCTTTCATTACCACTTTGCGTTAAAACATGTTAAGACTTTAGAAACACTTTAAGGCTGGGTTCCCACCTACGGATGTGGCTCACAGCAGGGGTCCGGTGCGTCCCTGTTTTCCATTTCAGGGAGGAAGTGGGGATGAAATTTTGGCTGAATTCGGCCCTGAAACGGAGCCAAAGACCCACAGCCGCAACGGAGATATGTGAACCGGCTCCATAGGAGAGCCACAATCTCCCGTCATGTGAATTGGAAGCGGGGAAACCCACATCCAATTTGCATAGGTGTGAACCCGGCCTAAAGCAGTTGTAAACCTCAGACATGACATCTGCACAAAAGCATATTCCTCTATAGTGTGCACTTGTCCCAGTCCAGAGCACTAAGTCTCTTTTCTGTCCGCTGCCTCCTTCCTCTGCTATCTGCACGAATGACTTCTGACATGTTTTCCTGACACCAAGGGACAAAAAGGTGACAGGGGAGGGAGCTCCAGCACACATTGATTGCTGTGGCTCTGAGGAAGAGGGTTCTCCCTCGTAACGCGTAAGCCGTTTGCGAGGCCATCTGGTTCCCCCAAAATATCTGGTCCAGGTTGCAGGTGTCTAGAGATACTGCACGCAATTGCTGGAGTATCGATAAGCCTTTTTTAAAAGCTCGTTTGTGAGTATAATTCTTGTTATAGTTTATAAAAAAAAAAAAAAAAAAAAAAAAGATCTTTGGTAATGCACAAGGTCGGTGCGCCCTTCTTTTCTTTTTGTATGTTTCAGCTCCAGCACACAGCCTGTGTTTGAAAGCCTCAGCTCTGTTACTGTGTGAAAAGGGGAGGGGGGGGGGGGGTGTCCCTTTCCTTCAATCAACTCTCACTGAGCTCTGCAGAGTGTAACTTCAGCTCTCTGCAAGCTCAGACAAGCTGTATAAATTCTGGAGTTTGAAAGGCTGTAGAGGAAAGATGGCTGCAACAGGTACAACTTATGTAGGAGGATTTTTTTTTGATTTATAATAAATGAATATAAATAAATTACAATAAATAATGATTTTATAATTATTTTTGTGTCCAATTGCACATTTGAAGTCCCCATTCTTCCTATTTTTTTTCCTTACGTAGGAGGATTTGTTTCATCTCTGTATCACCCCAATCCAGACACTTCACCGGGTATATGTGAGGGTTTCCAACCACTTTAACCGTCATGCTGGAGAAGGACCGACCACCACACTGCGGAGGAGCACAACATTGTCTCTTTCATGAAGGGGGTTAAAGAAACGAATTGACACCGCCTATAAAAACAACTTTAAAAATGGGAACATTTAATGTTGCGCTTTTTACGAACATCCAAAAGACGGCAACGAGGCAAAAGAATATTACAGAGCCATTCCCTTCAGTGCCGAGCGAGTCCTCGGAACGTCGCGATCACCGGGCGTCTCCAGGACCGGCTCCCAAGGCCTACGCGTTTATGAAGCCTCCCCTGCAACAATATGTCTTACACAATTAGGCACAGCACAGCAATAGAACGGAGCTTTATGTATATTTCCCTTCTGGAGAGGTCACCAATTACATTTCCATTGAATGATGTCATCAGTTCCGCCAGGACTTCATCCAGTAATGGAATTTCAGCTCAATACTTGTGTGTAGAATACGGAGGAACCAGCAAAGCAAGACAATTACTTCCAAGAGAAATCTCCGCGTTTTCATATTCTACAGTCTATTCCAAGAAGGAAAATTAAAAAAACACATAAATATGCAATAAAATCTTCTTCTATTAAAAGGGGCAGTGGCATCTCTGTTGCTACAAAAAAAAAAAAAAAAAAAAAAAAATGAATACTTTAACCACTTGCCTACCATGCCAATTCTGACATTTCTCTCCTACATGTAAAAATAATCATTTTTTTGCTAGAAAATTACACCAACCCCCCCAAACATTATATAGGTCTTTTTTTTAGCAGAGACCCTGGTCGTTGCAACTTTTTATCTCGCACGGTATTTGCGCGGTATTTATGCATGAAAAAAACCTTAGACTTACCGGTGGCGGTATTTCTAATGACGCGTGCACACAAGCAGACTTTACGGCAGACTTTGCCCGGCGGACTTTCTGAATGAACGGACTTCTCTACACACAATCCACCAAAGTCCGTCGAATTCGTACGTGATGACGTACGACCGGACTAAAACAAGGAAGTTCATAGCCAGTAGCCAATAGCTGCCCTAGCGTGGCTTTTTGTCCGTCCAACTAGCATACAGACGAGCGGACTTTTCGACCGGACTCGATTTCGACGGATTGATTTAAAACGTGTTTCAAATCTAAGTCCATCCAACTTTTGCGAAAACAAAGTCCGCTGGAGCCCACACACGATCGAATTGTCCGACCAAATCCCGTCCGCCGGGCAAAGTCTGCCGTAAAGTCCGCTCGTGTGTACGCGGCATTAGAGTCTTTCAAGACAGCACCTTGGAGAGAGCATAGCTCCACCTCTTAAAAGGAAACACTGCGTGACAAAGCCCCTTTAAAATCAGCTGCTTCCACCATGTCATCAGTTGTTACCTGAGAATTCCTCCGACATGATGGAAGATATAAGCAGACAATTACCGAGCCCAACGATTATAAACTATACATAATAACCTTGGGAGGGAAGTAGGCTGCTGTCCTGAAAGGCTCGTAGAAATACCGTCACCGGTAAGTCTAACTAAGCTTTTCTCCCTTCGCCTTTCAGGACAGCACCTTGGAGATGATAACCGAGAACTTACTTCAGGGTTGGGACCACTGCTTGTAAAACCTTCCTGCCAAAGGACTGGTCTGAAGCCGACAGTAAATTCAATCTGTAATGCCTTATGAAGGTTGAAAAACTGGACCACGTGGTAGCCCTACATATCTGCTTTGGTGATGCCCCGGCCCTCTCTGCCCACAAAGTCGCCACTGTCTGTGTAGAGTGAGGCAATATACCCTCTGGAGGATCTAACCCTAAGGACAGGTACGTTTCTTTAATAGCCTGTTTTAACCAACCTTCCAAGGGTACTTTTGGAAGCTATATCCCCTTTGTGACTTCCTTCCATTAGGACAAAAAGAGAAGGATGACTTTCTGAGATTCTTTGTTACTTCCAAATACTTTAGGAGGCACCTTCTGACGTCCAGAGTATGGAAGGCTTCTTATCCTGGCCCAGAGGGGATGGGGCAGAAAAATAGGCAGTGTGATCTCCTGTGTGCGATGAAAAACCGAAGACACCTTAGGTAGGAAGGTTGAATCTGTCCTCAGCACTATCCTGTCTGGGAGACATCTCATAAAGGGCTCCTTGATTGATAATGCCGGTATTTCACTGATTCTACGTGCAGACGTCACTGCAACCAGGAGAACTAAGGGTCAGGAATCTTGAAGATGTCTCTTTTAGCGGTTCGAAAGGTGAATTAGTAAGTCCCTGAAGAACCAAAGATAAATCCCACTTGGGAAAAATTAAATAGGAGGCCTAGGCCTAATTTTTGCCAAAGCCAAAAAAAAAAAAAAAAAGGCTTCGCCTTGACAGGGGATTTTTCCCAAAAAAATGATAATGCAGCTACCTCCATCTTGAGAGTACTTGCTGCTAAAACTTTCTCCATTCCTTCCTGGAGAAATTCTAAAATTGAAATAGTGCTAACAAAATTAAAGTTCTTGCTGGAACACCAGGTATTGTAACACTTCCAGACTTTGCAGTAAATAGCCCTGGTGACCTTCTATAAATGAGGGTGGTGGCAAGTTTTTTGTGATCACGTTGGTGTGTGTATTGGTCCAGCAACGCACCAGCACCTTTGCAGCCATTGTGCTATTTGCTGGGTGTTTGGTGTGCTCCTGTACCTTTAAGAAGGGATGGGCTCCCCTTCAGTCCATCTGCCCGCATTTATCCATCAGAATGTATGTGCCTCCACTGTGGGGACACTCATATTTTAGTGTTAAGACCACAGATATCAGGGTGCCGTGACGAGGCTCTGTGGCTTACGCATGCATTTGCAAATACGTGCGGACTAAACCCCTGTTTTTAAACTCATACTGTTAGACGGGTTAATTGGTTGTCTGCGAGCTGGAGATAAGTAGGCTTGGATTTTTCCCTGGGCATTCCCCAGGCTTTGTTGGTATCTAGTGACCTTCTTCCTACTTGCTAGAAGGGTGTTGATATGTTTTTCTGATAGCCCCCTTTTCCTTAGAATTTCCTCAGAAACCAGGCGGTTATATTGAGGTACGCTGGATCTGGATGTAGAATCGGACGCTGACCCAGAAGGTCCTCCCTGATTGGTAATCTCCAGGGAGGTTTTGCTGAGAGATTCAATAGGGTTGAGAACCAGGGTCTCTTTGGCCAATAGGGAGCAATTCGGATCAGATCTGTGGACTCTGCCCTGAGCTTTGCCAACACTCTTGGTATTAGCTGAAACAGGGGGAAAGCGTAAGACGGGGGGGGGAAGTCCTATTTATGAGCTAATGTGTCCACTCCAAGTGCATGATCCTGTCTCTGGAGAGAGAAGAAGGCTGATGTGTTTGCATTTATTTGGTTTGCAAAGAGGTCCACCTGAGGAAGGCCCCAACTCTCGGTGATCGCCTCGAATAATTCTTCGTTTAACGGCCATTCGGCCTCCCTTACTTCCCTTCTGCTGAGAATGTCTGCTAGGGTGTTTTCCGTGCCTTTCAGATGGACTGCGGACAGCGAGGCCAAATTATCCTCTGCCCAACTCAGTATTTGATGAGCTAGTTCCTTCAGGGTCTTGCTCCTTGTGCCCCCCTGCTGCTGTCAGGTTGTCCGTCAACACCTGGACATGCTGTTTTTTGGGGCTTGCTGGAAGAATAGGAGGCTTAGATGGACAGTCTTTAACAAACTCCAATTTGAGGACTTTCTTGCCTCTGGCTTAGACCAAACTCCCTGTGTTGTCTGCTCTTCGAGGTAAGCTCCACACCCCCCCATGCGCTGACATCTGTCGTTACTCTCCGCGTTACTGGAAAAGTCCAGGGGAGTTCTTTTGAGATGTTCCTGTTTCTCCACCACCAAAGTGAC
The DNA here is from genome assembly GCA_037952835.1 of Lithobates septentrionalis. Taxonomy (NCBI): domain Eukaryota; kingdom Metazoa; phylum Chordata; class Amphibia; order Anura; family Ranidae; genus Lithobates; species Lithobates septentrionalis. The sequence continues at coordinate 79,896 of JBBDGP010003969.1, read as the reverse complement.
CTTTTTGCCCTTGTTCCTATTTTGAACTTCTTTTCCAGAGGTTCCTGGTGTGTCCAATTCAGTAGAATGTCTGCCTACAGACGTCGAGCATGTAGTCTGGCCCACTGCACTGAAGGGATTGCTGCGGTTAACAGACCTAAAATTGACATGGCTTCCCTAACTGAAACCTCCGTGTTAGTTTGAAGTGTTCTTAGAGCCAACTGCATTTTTTCTACCTTCTCCTGTGGGAGAAAGATTCTTTGTTCTACTGAATCTATTTTGTATCCCAGAAAACTCACTCGTTGAGACGGTATCAGTTTTAATTTCTGGAGATTCAGAAGCCAACCTAGGCCGTTTAGATGTCCGAGTTACGTGCAGATTGACCACTACCTGATCTTTTGTTTCTGCGAACAGAAGTAGATCGTCCAGATAAGGCACTATGGAGGATATCCCCTTCAGTCTCAGGGACTTCAGAGCCTCTGCCATCACTTTCGTGCACAGTCTGGGAGAGGAGGAAAGGCCGAAGTGCAGCGCCCTGAACTGAAGGTTCCAAATCCACCCCCCCCCGGCAAATTGACTGCTAGTCGTAGGAATTTCTGCCATGTAGCTGCAATTGGTATATGGAGATAAGCATCCCTCAGGTCGATGGATGCCATGTAACAGTTGGGGGTGAGTACATTTTTTCACAGAGAAAATCGTGTCCATCTGGAAACTTTTGTACTTTATAGATTGGTTCAGAAACTTCAGGTTGAGAATCAGATGAAGTTTCCCAGATGGTTTCTTGATCAAGAAAACGTTGGAGTAAAAACCCCTCCTTTCTTGGTCCATCGTGACTTGGGAGATAACACCCTTTTGCATCAGTTCTCTCAGAAGAGATGTCATCGCCAGGGCTTTTTCCTGATCCCTCGGAAGGTTTGTGATGTAAAACCGGCTTGGGGGTGTCTGAAAATTCGAGCTGAAATCCTTGACTGATTAGATTCAGAACAAACCGGCTTTTTGTTGCTTTTTCCCAACCTGGCAGGAAGGCCTGCAACCTCCCACCTACTGGTAGATGGTCGTCATTGCTTTTTTGAGGATTGCTCAGGGGGTCTAAAGAGCACCCCTCCTCTGCCTCTCCCCCTTTGAGGATTCCAGGGTCTTTTCTGGGTCTGATCTTTTTCTTTATGTGCTTGCTGAAAAGGACGAAAATTCTTCCTTTGCTACACCACTTTCTTTTTGTGCGGAAAAGCTTTCTTCTTGTCCGCTGTTCTATCAAGGACAGTCTCTAATTCTGTTCCAAACATTAGATCTCCTGTAAAGGGAATTCCGTTCAACTTTACCTTTGAAGAGAGCCCTCCTGGCTGAATTAACTAGGGCTGAAGACCTGGCCGACATTCTGATGGATTCCGCCGAGGCATCTGCCATGTATTTGACCGCTCTTAAAAGGGCAAGGGTAGGACTCTAGCAAATCTTTCCTAGAGGTGCCCCGCTACCACATGGCCTTTAAGTTGTTCCAGCCAGGATTCCATGTTTCTGGCTACTACTGTAGCGGCCATCGCAGGCTTTAGGTTAGATAAGGACGAGTCCCAGGCTTTCCTTTACAGTGCCTCTGCTCTTTTGTCCATGGCGTCTTTAAGTACGCCCATGATCTCAAATGCTAGATCAGTCCGTCTAGACACTTGGGAGAAGGCGGCGTCAATTTTTGGTCTTTTATTCCACATCAACGCTTCATCCTCCTTGAAAGGAAAAAAACTGTCCTTTTTCTGGATTCTTCCATTCCTCCTTAACTGTATCGGTAAGAACTTTATGGACAGAAAAAACTAACAGCCCACTTGTTAGTGTAACAAGGTCTCAGGTGTGAATGGGGAGCAGGTGTGTTAAATTTGGTGTTATCGCTCTCACTCTCTCATACTGGTCACTAGAAGTTCAACATGGCACCTCATGGCAAAGAACTCTCTGAGGATCTGAAAAAAAGAATTGTTGCGCTACATAAAGATGGCCTAGGCTATAAGAAGATTGCAAAGACCCTGAAACTGAGCTGCAGCACGGTGGCCAAGACCATACAGTGGTTTAACAGGACAGGTTCCACTCAGAACAGGCCTCGCCATGGTTAACCAAAGAAGTTGAGTTCACGTGCTCAGCGTCATATCCAGAGGTTGTCTTTGGGAAATAGACGTATGAGTGCTGCCAGCTTTGGTGGAGAGGGTGAAGGGGTGGGGGTCAGCCTGTCAGTGCTCAGACCATACACCGCACACTGCATCAAATTGCTGTTGTCCCAGAAGGAAGCCTCTTCTAAAGATGATTCACAAGAAAGTCCGCAAACAGTTTGCTGAAGACAAGCAGACTAAGGACATGGATTACTGTAACCATGTCCTTTGGTCTGATGAGACCAAGATGAACTTATTTGGTTCAGATGGTGTCAAGCGCGTGTGGCGGCAACGAGGTGAGGAGTACAAAGACAAGCGTGTCTTGCCTACAGTCAAGCATGGTGGTGGGAGTGTCATGGTCTGGGGCTGCATGAGTGCTGCCGGCAGGAGGGAGCTACAGTTCATTGAGGGAACCATGAATGCCAACATGTACTGTGACATACTGAAGCAGAGCATGATCCCCCTCCCTTCGGAGACTGGGCCGCAGGGCAGAATTACAACATGATAACGACCCCAAACACACCTCCAAGACCACCACTGCCTTGCTAAAGAAGCTGAGGGTAAAGGTGATGGACTGGCCAAGCATGTCTCCAGACCTAAACCCTATTGAGCATCTGTGGGGCATCCTTAAACGGAAGGTGGAGGAGCGCAAGGTCTCTAACAACCACCAGCTCCGTGATGTCATCATGGAGGAGTAGAAGAGGACTCCAGTGGCAACTTGTGAATCTCTGGTGAACTCCATGCCCAAGAGGGTTAAGGAAGTGCTGGAAAATAATCGTGGCCACACAAAATATTGACACTTTGGGCCCAATTTGGAAATTTTTCACTTAGGGGTGTACTCACTTTTGTTGCCAGGGGTTTAGACATTAATGGCTGTGTTTTGAGTTATTTTGAGGGGACAGCAAATTTACACTGTTATACAAGCTGTACACTCACTACTTTACATTGTAGCAAAGTGTCATTTCTTCAGTGTTGTCACATGAAAAGTCAGAAGAAAATATTTACAAAAATGTGAGGGGTGTACTCACTTTTGTGAGATGCATATACACATTATTATTATTATTATTATATACAGTGGGGACGGAAAGTATTCAGACTTCCTTAACTCTGTTATATTGCAGCCATTTGCTAAAATCATTTAAGTTCATTTTTTTCCTCATTAATGTACACACAGCACCCCATATAGACAGAAAAACACAGAATTGTTGGCTTTTTGCAGATTTATTAAAAAAGAAAAACTGAAATATCACATGGTCCTAAATATTCAGACCCTTTGCTGTGACTTACTATATTTAACTCGGGTGCTGTCCATTTCTTCTGATCATCCTTGAGATGGTTCTACACCTTAATTTGAGTCCAGCTATGTTTGATTATACTGATTGGACTTGATTAGGAAAGCCACACACCTGTCTATATAAGACCTTACAGCTCACAGTGCATGTCAGAGCAAATGAGAATCATGAGGTCAAAAGGAACTGCCTGGAGAGCTCAGAGACAGAATTGTGGCAAGGCACAGATCTGGCCAAGGTTACAAAAAAATTTCTGCTGCACTTAAGGTTCCTAAGAGCACAGTGGCCTCCATAATCCTTAAATGGAAGACGTTTCGGACGACCAGAACCCTTCCTAGAGCTGGCTGTCCGGCCAAACTGAGCTATCGGGGAGAAGAACCTTGGTGAGAGAGGTAAAGAAGAACCCAAATATCACTGTGGCTGAGCTCCAGAGATGCAGTTGGGAGATGAGAGAAAGTTGTAGAAAGTCAACCATCACTGCAGCCCTCCACCAGTTGGGGCTTTATGGCAGAGTGGCCCGACGGAAGCCTCTCCTCAGTGCAAGACACATGAAAGCCCGCATGGAGTTTGCTAAAAAAAACACCTGAAGGACTCCAAGATGGTAAGAAATAAGATTCTCTGGTCTGATGAGACCAAGATAGAACTTTTTGGCCTTAATTCTAAGTAGTATGTAGTGTGAACAAGTGTGGCGCTAAAAGGAAAAATATTCTATATGTACGTCATTGGGCAGAGCCAACCTGAATGTCCATCTGGAAGGCGATTATGCGCAATAACGTATATTAATGGAACACAAAACTATTCGTGTATAAGCTGTTAGCTGGCAATAACAGAAGTAGGTGACTGTGAAAATGGTGATATAGGATTAGGAGTAAAGGTGACGGAAAAAGAAAAAAGGGGTGATACGTGAAGTATACCCTACAGTAACTGACTACAGTTCCCTGAATTGAAAAGGGGCAGTTACATGTATGGGAAGATCCGTGAACCAAAAATAGTGTCAAATTACTAAGACAACAAACTAAATAGTGCTATAACAATAATAGGTGATGGTACCAAAAAGTGGGTAAATAAAATTGAAATTACGATGATGGTATTGTTATCATAAATATAATGTACAGTACATCAACACATGAACTAATGATGTAGCTAAAAGTCCAACATGGGTGTATAGGCAATCATCTGGGGATGTAGCCGGAGAAATCAACAACAACCAGGATTAGTAGTATGGGGCCCTTGAATCCAGGGATGGCATCAACAGGATAAGGTATCCAACTTGTATGTAAAAGGGATAGGCAAAAATACCCTTACCAGCAATGGTGGACTCCCCAGCCAGCGGCTTGGGAGTCAGACAGGCTTACGATAGAGCAGGGGAGGCAGCACTTTGTCCACAGCAGCTGGAGATGGTGGAGAACTGTGGCACTCACCAACCGAACCTCTCTGGTCTCACCGGCTCACGATGTCCGTAATGTGGGTACAGAACTGCTCACCAGAGGTCTAGCTCCATGTAGTGGGTATAGGCCCTCAAGTAAATAGGGATCAAAAAGAAAACTTCCCCATAGTGTAAATCAGCTTTTTAAAAGATTTATTGAAAGACGATGCAATACAACATACTCTGGCGTATGGAATGAAGGCCAGGTATAGGTAAATATAAAAAAGCGCTTAATTCAATTGTGGCAAGACAGGCATAACAACCCCTGTCACCCCTGCGCATAATCGCCTTCCAGATGGACATTCAGGTTGGCTCTGCCCAATGACGTACATATAGAGTATTTTTCCTTTTAGCGCCACACTTGTCCACACTGTATCTTTTTCACAATTTGTCTGATTGTTGTGTTGGCTCCTCTCCTCATTTTGGTTGGCGCATTATTATTTTAGATTTTCTAAGTAGTATGTGTGGAGAAAACCAGGCACTGCTCATCACCTGTCCAATACAGTCCCAACAGTGAAGCATGGTGGTGGCAGCATCATGCTGTGGAGGTCTTTTTTAGCTGCAGGGACAGGACGACTGGTTGCAATCGAGGGAAAGATGAATGCGGCCAAGTACAGGGATATCCTGGACGAAAACCTTCTCCAGAGTGCTCAGGACCTCAGACTGGACCGAAGGTTTACCTTCCAACAAGACAATGACCCTAAGCACACAGCTAAAATAATGAAGGAGTGGCTTCATAACAACTCTGTGACTGTTCTTGAATGGCCCAGCCATCTCTGGAGAGACCTAAAAATGGCCGTCCACCAACGTTTACCATCCAACCTGACAGAACTGGAGAAGATCTGCAAGGAGGAATGGCAGAGGATCCCAAAATCCAGGTGTGAAAAACTTGTTGCATCTTTCCCAAAAAGACTCATGGCTGTATTAGATCAAAAGGAGTTTCTACTAAATACTGAGCAAAGGGTCTGAATACTTAGGACCATGTGATATTTCAGCTTTTCTTTTTTAATAAATCTGCAAAAATGTCAACAATTCTGTGTTTTTCTGTCAATATGGGGTGCAGTGTGTACAATATGGGGTGCAGTGTGTACAATATGGGGTGCAGTGTGTACAATATGGGGTGCAGTGTGTACAATATGGGGTGCAGTGTGTACAATATGGGGTGCAGTGTGTACAATATGGGGTGCAGTGTGTACAATATGGGGTGCAGTGTGTACAATATGGGGTGCTGTGTGTACAATATGGGGTGCTGTGTGTACAATATGGGGTGCTGTGTGTACAATATGGGGTGCTGTGTGTACAATATGGGGTGCTGTGTGTACATTAATGAGGAACAAAAAAATTAACTTAAAATGATTTTAGCAAATGGCTGCAATATAAAATTTAAGGGGGTCTGAATACTTTCTGAAATATATATCTCTATAATTATAGATCTATAGATATATATAATATCTATAAAGAGAGAGAGAGAGATTTTATTTTTATTTTTGTGTGTGTTGTAAGTAGTTTTCTAGCCCAATAAAATACAATACAAAAAGTGCCAGACAAGGCTTTGTCGTGGAGTAACTCAGACCCCAGGTTTTTAAAGGAGAATTTAAACTGGCACCTATGAACAATTCCATCTCTAATACGAAAAGAAGGGAAAAACAGAAAAAAAAAAAAAAAAAAGAAAAAAAGGAAGGACAAAACCAAAATGAAGCAGCTGAAGCCCCAAACAGCCGACAAAATACGGGAAACAAAAGCAGCCCGCAAATTGCTTCATAACGTGCATCTGTTTACGGCTAAACATTTCTGGTTAGAAATGTTTTATTTATCCAGAGCCTTTTTATTGAAACCAATAAAAGGTTGGAGATTTTCAACTAACTTCCATTCTAGTATGAAATCATAACAGCTGCCCCAACTAATTCCACGCGAGCATTGCCCGGAGAAACATTGCAACGGAATCCCAATAAGCAATTGCCATAAACACCCAGATGGCTAATTTTATCACAGGACACATCCTCTCAGTTTTCCAATTCTGTTTCTCTATTTTTTTTTTATTTTTACAGCACGCAAACAGCGGAGAGAGAGTCGGGGGGTGCTTGAAAAGGCACAGACAAAATGTCAAACCACTAAAACCGGCACCATGTTTTTTTTCCCTGTTGTCTTTGTTTTATTTTAACGCTTAGCAAAGATAACTGTTTGCTTAGATCTCCATTGGAGGGTTCTTTCTTTTTATAGATAGGTCATCTTTTGGAGAGGCCGTCTGGAGCGGTCATCAGCCAAAACCAAGGAGATTCCTTTTTACTTTTTTTTCTTGTAACCACTGCAGCTCCAGGAAAGGTTTACCCCCCTTCATGACCAGGCCATTTTGCAATGTTGTACCCAAATTAAAATTTATATCCTTTTTTTTCCCACACAAGTAGAGCTTTCTTTTGGTGGTATTTGATCACCTCTGCGTTTTTAAATTTTTATTACATAAATGAAAAAAGACAAAACAATTGTGAAAAACAATAATACTTTCTACTATGTACGTTGGTTATTTTTCTACTTTTACTTTCTGCTAGGGTTGCACCGATACCACTTTGTTATGGCCGAATTCAAGTACCGATACTTACTCTCCACCCCCCCCCCCCCCCCCCCCAAAATACTAATTACCGATTCTTTTTTTTTTAATGTCATTTTTTTAAAGAATACTTTCCTTTTTGGGGGGGGGGGGGGGGTTTGGGGGAGTGGACAGCGTCAGTGGTTTTTTATTTATTTTTATTTTTTTAATTTACGATTTAACCTTTAAATATTTATTACAATTTTTTTTTTATCAGCCCTGTTGGGGGTGCTTTGGTGAGATATCAGGGGTCTAAACAGACCCCTGACATCTCTCTTTTGAGACAGGGAAAGGGATTGAGGACGCAGATTCCCCAGTCCCTTTCTCTGAAGCCTCAGCTGCACTGAAGATGAATGGAGAGGAGACAGAGGCTCCTCTCCACTCAAACTGAAGCATCATAAACACAGTTTACTCTGCTCAGTTATGAATGGACAGTCAGTGATCACTGACTCTGTGCATTCAGAAAAGGAAGGAGACAGTAAATGACATTTACCGGCTCCTTCCTCCGCTCTCCATCCTGACAGATCTGGGACGAGGGGTGGACCGAAGGAGGACCCGGAGAGCTAGAGGACGACATAGGGGACAGTCGGTGCAGCGGTGGGGGCAGTTACAGGCGCCAATCTCTCTGTAATGCTTTCAATAAAGCAGCCGACAGCCGCCGGAGAGAGAGGAGAAGTAGCGGCTGTCAGCTGCTTCACTGAAAGCTACAGTGAGATTGGTGCCTGTACTGAAAAACAGCCCCCACCACTGCGCCAATCATCCCCGAGGCTGCCCGGCCCCCCCTGCTACGCTGAGTCCAGTACAAGAGAGGGAGGTATCGGATTAAGAATCTGAGAATTTGCACAAGTACTCGTGCAAAGGCTTAGCATCTGCACAATACTAGTATCGGTATAACCCTACTTTCTGCTTTAAAACATATCCCATAAAATAAAAATAAAAATCTCTTAATAAATTTCAGCCAAAATGTATTCTGCTATATGTCTTTTGTATAAAAAAACAAAAACAAACCCCAATACGTGTATTTTGATTGGTTTGCATGAAAGTTATAGCGTCTACAAACTATGGGATATACTGGAATTTTTATTTATTTTTTATACTAGTAATGGCAGCGATCAGCGACTTAAAACAGGACTGCGATCGTGCGGTGGACAATCCGACATGGATGCTGGGGGGGGGGGGGGGACGACTAACTCCCAGTGATATTATTAGTGATCAGTGCTAATAATATGCACTGTCACTGTACTGACACTGGCAGGAAGGGGGTTAACATCTAGGGGCGATCAAAGGGTTAAATGTGTGCCTAGCCAGTGTTTATGCATGCTGCTTTTACTGGGGATCTAGTGGTTTTCATTTCCTGTTTAGCAGGGATCCCCAGTCACTGAACACAGCTCTGTGTAGGCGAAGATCAGAGCCGATCACCGGCTTGTCAGCGGTCAATCGGCATGTGCTGTGATTCAATCCTACCTTCTGTGCGCAGCTACCTCCAGAAGGTTTACCCCCCCCCCCCCCTTCATGACCAGGCCATTTTTTTTGCAATATGGCTCTGCGTTACTTTAACTGACAATTGCACCCGTCAGTGCCATTTATTAGTGCCCATCAGTGTCACCTGTCAGTGCCACCCATCAATGCCACCTTATCAGTGAAGGAGAAAACAACATTTTATAACAGAAACTAAGAAAATGTTTCTTTTTTTTCAAAAAGTTTGATCTTTTTTAGTTCGTTAAGAAAAAAAAAAAAAAAAAAAAAACTCCAGTGATGATCAGATACCACCAAAAGAAAGCTCGATTTGTGGGAAGAAAAGGATAAAAATGTAGTTTGGGTTCAGTGTTTTATGACCGCTCAACAAGTGAGACAGCGCTGAAAGCTGAAAATTGTCCCGGGCAGGAAAGGGGCGGGGGGGGGGGGGGAGAGTGCCCAGGATTGCAGGTTGAAGTGAAGGTTCTAAAGGCTCAAGGTTTTTTAATGGTTTTGCTTTTTTTTGTTTTTTAACCTTCATGCATTCTTTGCATGAAGATAAAAAAAAAAACCTCCTGTGTGCAGAAGCCCCCCTTTTGTTTATCTGAGCCCCCTCTTGATCCTGCAATGTGCCTGAGAGCCTCCTCATTGGCTGAGGCAGCAGTGGGAGCCCTTGGCTACCGCTGCTGCCAATCACAGCCACTAGGCCAATCAGGAGAGAAAGGGGGCGGTGTGTGTGTAAATGGACACGCAGAGCATCGGCTCAGGAGCATGCCTGTTTAGGTGCCCCCATTGTTAACTGCTTATTCTGGGGGCAGGAGGGAGGGGCCCAGGAGTAATGCTTTTGCACAGAGCAGCCCAGATCCTCCGCCGGTGTGGGACCAGAGAAGAGGAAGATGTGGGCTGCTCTGTGCAAAACCATTACACAGAGCAAAAAAAAAAAAAAAAAAGCAACTTTAATATTACTTTAAGGGTTTAGTAGAAGCTCAAAAGACATGTTGAGAGTTTTATTTTTTTTTTTGTCCTTGGTTCACAGTTCATCAGATTCTGACATGCTGAGGACTGGACGCATACTGGAGCAAATATCCGAATCCCTGCATGGAGGTCAGGGGAACACGCCCACCGTAGGAGTCTTTCACACTGCAATTTTTATAAAGAAATAATAATTTGTTGCTGGCAATGCGGCTCTTTTTTTTTTTTTTTTTTTGTTTTAGAAGCAACTGGTGTTCACTGAAGGCCTATAATAAGGGAAAACCCCGAGCGTGAACGACATTTCTGGAGACAAAAGAATAAGCGGCACAATCCGTCCCTGTGTGAGGCTTTGTGTCAGCTGCCATCGGGAAAACATGAAGCCACGAGCTGCAGAACATCCAGGAATTTTATTGCAGGAGGGATGAGGCCGAGCCAGAGTGATAATCCATGAGAGATCTGTGCGGAGAGATGTCACGGCAAACCTACAACTCACACAGTATAAAGAGGTTCCACCATCGGCGACATGTTTCCTCTTCGAATGTTTGATAAAGATTTGATTTTCTTTTTTTTTTGTATTTCATTCTGCGCTATCCTTCCGCTGTCACCGATGGATGTCATACATCAGCAGCCAGGTATGTGGGCAAATCTGACTTCAGATAGAAGTGATTGGACTGTACAGACACCGGAACAATTACCACCCCACCCTCGGAACAATCGTCTTCCCCTCCATGGTAAATGCCACCAGATTGAGGGGAGGGAGACCAGCAAACGCGACATGCGGCATTACATCATCTCAGGTTTAGCTGTCACTCAATTTGCACTCCGTTAGCCCCAATGGAGGGCAGACGAGACATCAGGGGTCAAAGGAACGGAGGGCAAAGGGGGTCAAAGGAACGGAGGGCAGACGAGACATCAGGGGTCTAAGGAACGGAGGGCAGACGAGACATCAGGGGTCTAAGGAACGGAGGGCAGACGAGACATCAGGGGTCTAAGGAACGGAGGGCAGACGAGACATCAGGGGTCTAAGGAACGGAGGGCAGACGAGACATCAGGGGTCTAAGGAACGGAGGGCAGACGAGACATCAGGGGTCTAAGGAACGGAGGGCAGACGAGACATCAGGGGGTCTAAGGAACGGAGGGCAGACGAGACATCAGGGGGTCTAAGGAACGGAGGGCAGACGAGACATCAGGGGGTCTAAGGAACGGAGGGCAGACGAGACATCAGGGGGTCTAAGGAACGGAGGGCAGACAAGACATCAGGGGGTCTAAGGAACGGAGGGCAGACGAGACATCAGGGGGTCTAAGGAACGGAGGGCAGACGAGACATCAGGGGGTCTAAGGAACGGAGGGCAGACGAGACATCAGGGGGTCTAAGGAACGGAGGGCAGACAAGACATCAGGGGGTCTAAGGAACGGAGGGCAGACAAGACATCAGGGGGTCTAAGGAACGGAGGGCAGACGAGACATCAGGGGGTCTAAGGAACGGAGGGCAGACGAGACATCAGGGGGTCTAAGGAACGGAGGGCAGACGAGACATCAGGGGGTCTAAGGAACGGAGGGCAGACAAGACATCAGGGGGTCTAAGGAACGGAGGGCAGGCGAGACATCAGGGGGTCTAAGGAACGGAGGGCAGACAAGACATCAGGGGGTCTAAGGAACGGAGGGCAGGCGAGACATCAGGGGGTCTAAGGAACGGAGGGCAGACGAGACATCAGGGGTCCAAGGAACGGAGGGCAGATGAGACATCAGGGGTCCAAGGAACGGAGGGCAGACGAGACATCAGGGGTCCAAGGAACGGAGGGCAGACGAGACATCAGGGGTCCAAGGAACGGAGGGCAGACGAGACATCAGGGGTCCAAGGAACGGAGGGCAGATGAGACATCAGGGGTCTAAGGAACGGAGGGCAGACGAGACATCAGTGGTCTAAGGATTGGAGGGCAGGTGAGACATCAGGGGGTCTAAGGAAAGGAGGGCAGGTGAGACATCAGGGGGTCTAAGGAAAGGAGGGCAGGTGAGACATCAGGGGTTCAAGTCTAATGTTCACAATCTGTGCATGTCGGGAACATGCAGAAAACACACTGCTGCCTTACACAGACTCATCATTGGATCTCACCTCCTTATCCAGCCATGTGCTTGAGCTCCGTGCTCCCTCCCACAGTCTGATCAGCGCTGCCATTGGAAGACACCCCCTTCTCCACCACTCCCCGCGCATCCCTCTGAGTTAACAGGATCCGGAACAACAGAGGAGGGATCGGGCATCAATGCGCTGACAGTATTGACTGTCAGCGCGCATTGAGAAGAACACTGGAAACAACATTGGACAGTATACGTCCACCACAATGTTGATCTGCGGCAGTACCCCCTGGGGACCACCAAAATTTTTCTGTGGTCCAAGGACCACTGGTTGGCGACCGCCGCTAAAAGGTCTTGTATTTGTAGCTATCCTGCCACTCCCCTAAAATCACTTTTCAGAGGGTGTTTGACAGGAGGGTGGCTGGCTTTAACCCTCAAAATGCCAACCTCCTTTGCCGCAACCGTGTGCACTTCAGAGTTAGAGTTAGGATTAGGGGTTACCCCTTGAAGAATAAGGTTAGGACTCAGGGATTGGAATAGGGACCTCCTCTAAAAGGTCAAAGGTCAGCAGGCCTGTCCCCAGAGGTCAAAGGTCAAGAGGCGTGGCTGACCCACCCCCAAAGTGTTCCGTCTGGTGGTGCCTGGCTGTCTAAATTTTGTTGCTCTGCGTGTACAGCCCTTAGCAGCTGCATTTCTGTGGGCGGTTGGGGGGGGGGGGGGGGGGGAGGGGGTTGGGGCTACGTAGATTTACAGCTCAACCTCCTGCTTTTACCATCCACTCATGTACATGAACTCGTCCCTCAAGGGAGCTGAGTACTTTCATTCAGAACTAATCAGCTACAACAAGCAAGCCAAGTAAGAGGAGCGCCACGTTCAGTGGTAACAATGCAAAATTCCTGCACATGTAGCTGGCTGAGGGCCCCATAAACAGGGTTCAGGGTCCCCCCCCCCCCAATTTAGCTCTATTTTCATTTATTCTTTGCACATGGATTCTGTCCTGTGCATGTTTCAAAATCTCAAACCCCACGTCTAAAGATGAGCATTACATAACAAGAACCATACCAGCGTTTATGGAGGTCAACGAGGGGTTAAAGCCAACCTTTTTTTTTTTTTTGCGCCTTTTCGTTTCACCATCTCCTCCGGCGCTTTAGACGTTTCCCTCGTTCCTCGTAATAAAAGCGGAATGTATCGCTGGCATGACACGGATGACTATAGATTTCAATTTACACTTTATGGCTGGCGTAGAGGTTTTTATTGTTAATGAAATTAAAAACCGTGATCGACTTCAAAAATGTTCACGGCTGGCAGTACAGTGGAGGGGCGTTTAATGGGACGATGCCAACCAATTATTTATAGAAAAAGCGGCGTCTTTGTAAACTATTTGCTTATTGGAACTCTTTGTTTTAAAGCAGAACTCTGGGGGAAAACGTGGGGAATGTCAAAGTGAAAAGAAGAAGAGAAACAAACGTTCCCAAAGGTTTTGGACCTAAAAGATTGTGTTGCCAACCAACCATTACACACAATGCAATAACAATCAGCAGTGAACCCTCCCACCATTCAAAGTGGCCCGACTTTATTGAGCTGCTAATGCGGACCTATATAGATGTAAGCAATGCTTGCAGAAGTGTAGGCAGATGTTCAGTTGTGGATTCATTAAAAAAAAAAAAAAAAAAAAAAAAAAAAAGTAATATATTCTTATACACTCACTGGCCACTTTATTAGGTACACCTGTTCTATTTCTTGGTAACACAAATTGCTCATCAGCTAATCACATGGCAGCAACTCAATGTATTTAGGCATCTAGACGTGGTGAAGACAACTTTGCTGAAGTTCAAACCGAGCATCAGAATGGTGAAGAAAGGGGATTGAAGTGACGTTGAACATGGCATTGTTGTTGGTGGCAGCCGGGCTGGTCTGAGTATTTCTGGGATTTTCACACACAACCATCTCTCGGGTTTACAGAACCTTGAAGCAGATGGGCTACAGCAGCAGAAGACCACGCTGGGTGCCACTCCTGTCAGCTAAGAACAGGAAACTGAGGCTACAATTGGCACAGGATCACCAAAATTGGACAATAGAAGATTAGAAAAACATTGCCTCGTCTGATGAGTCTGGATTTCACCTGCAACATTCAGATGGTGGGGTCAGAATTTGGCGCATGGATCCATCCTGCCTTGTATCACCGGTTCAGGCTGGTGGTGGGAGTGTAATGGTGTGGGGGATGGGGTATCACCGGTTCAGGCTGGTGGTGGGGGTGTAATGGTGTGGGGGATGGGGTATCACCGGTTCAGGCTGGTGGTGGGAGTGTAATGGTGTGGGGGATGGGGTATCACCGGTTCAGGCTGGTGGTGGGGGTGTAATGGTGTGGGGGATGGGGTATCACCGGTTCAGGCTGGTGATGGGGGTGTAATGGTGTGGGGGATGGGATATCACCGGTTCAGGCTGGTGGTGGGGGTGTAATGGTGTGGGGGATGGGGTATCACCGGTTCAGGCTGGTGGTGGGGGTGTAATGGTGTGGGGGATGGGGTATCACCGGTTCAGGCTGGTGGTGGGGGTGTAATGGTGTGGGGGATGGGATATCACCGGTTCAGGCTGGTGGTGGTGGTGTAATGGTGTGGGGGATGGGGTATCACCGGTTCAGGCTGGTGGTGGGGGTGTAATGGTGTGGGGGATGGGGTATCACCGGTTCAGGCTGGTGATGGGGGTGTAATGGTGTGGGGGATGGGATATCACCGGTTCAGGCTGGTGGTGGTGGTGTAATGATGTGGGGGGATATTTTCTTGGCACGCTTTGGGCCCCTTAGTACAAATTGATCATGGTTTAAACGCCAAGGCCTACCTGAGTATTGTTGCTGACCATGTCCATCCCTTTATGACTACAGTGTCCCCATCTTCTGATGGCTCCTTCCAGCAGGATAATGCACCATGTCACAAAGCTCCAATCATCTCACCACTGGACAATGAGGTCCCTGTACTCCAATGGCCTCCACACTCACCACATCTCATCCAATAGGGGGTCCAACTCACTACTAGCAAGGAGGACCTAATAAAGTGGAGATATATTAAATAAATATATTTTATATATATATATATATATATATATATATATATATATATATATACATATACAGTGCCTTGCGAAAGTATTCGGCCCCCTTGAACTTTTCAACCTTTTGCCACATTTCAGGCTTCAAACATAAAGATATAAATTTTTTATTTTTTGTGAAGAATCACCAACAAGTGGGACACAATTGTGAAGTGGAACGAAATCTTTTGGATTTTTGAAACTTTTTTAACTAATAAAAAAAATGAAAAGTGGGGCGTGCAAAATTATTCGGCCCCCTTGCGTTAATACTTTGTAGAGCCACCTTTTGCTGCGATTACAGCTGCAAGTCGCTTGGGGTATGTCTCTATCAGTTTTGCACATCGAGAGACTGAAATTCTTGCCCATTCTTCCTTGCAAAACAGCTCGAGCTCAGTGAGGTTGGATGGAGAGCGTTTGTGAACAGCAGTTTTCAGCTCTTTCCACAGATTCTCGATTGGATTCAGGTCTGGACTTTGACTTGGCCATTCTAACACCTGGATACGTTTATTTGTGAACCATTCCTTTGTAGATTTTGCTGTATGTTTGGGATCATTGTCTTGTTGGAAGATAAATCTCCGTCCCAGTTTCAGGTCTTTTGCAGACTCCAACAGGTTTTCATCCAGAATGGTCCTGTATTTGGCTGCACCCATCTTCCCCTCAATTTTAACCATCTTCCCTGTCCCTGCCGAAGAAAAGCAGGCCCAAACCATGATGCTGCCACCACCATGTTTCACGGTGGGGATGGTGTGTTGAGTGTGATGAGCTGTGTTGCTTTTACGCCAAACATATCGTTTTGCATTGTGGCCAAAAAGTTGGATTTTGGTTTCATCGGACCAGAGCACCTTCTTCCACATGTTTGGTGTGTCTCCCAGGTGGCTTGTGGCAAACTTTAGACGAGACTTTTTATGGATATCTTTGAGAAATGGCTTTCTTCTTGCCACTCTTCCATAAAGGCCAGATTTGTGCAGTGTACGACTGATTGTTGTCCTATGGACAGACTCTCCCACCTCAGCTGTAGTTCTCTGCAGTTCATCCAGAGTGATCATGGGCCTCTTGGCTGCATCTCTGATCAGTCTTCTCCTTGTCTGAGCTGAAAGTTTAGAGGGACAGCCAGGTCTTGGTAGATTTGCAGTGGTCTGATACTCCTTCCATTTCAAAATGATCGCTTGCACAGTGCTCCTTGGGATGTTTAAAGCTTGGGAAATCTTTTTGTATCCAAATTCCGTTTTTAACTTCTCCACAACAGTATTATGGACCTGCCTGGTGTGTTCCTTGGTCTTCATGATGCTCTCTGCGCTTTCAACAGAACCCTGAGACTATCACAGAGCAGGTGCATTTATACAGAGACTTGATTACACACAGGTGGATTCTATTTATCACCATCAGTCATTTAGGACAACATTGGATCATTCAGAGATCCTCGCTGAACCTCTGGAGTGAGTTTGCTGCACTGAAAGTAAAGGGGCCGAATAATTTTGCACGCACCACTTTTCAGTTTTTTATTTGCTAAAAAAGTTTAAAATATCCAATAGATTTCGTTCCACTTCACAATTGTGTCCCACTTGTTGCTGATTCTTCACAAAAAATACAAATTTTATATCTTTATGTTTGAAGCCTGAAATGTGGCAAAAGGTTGAAAAGTTCAAGGGGGCCGAATACTTTCGCAAGGCACTGTATCTATCACACCACATCCTGGTGATTTTGGCCTGATAACATGCACACAATTTGACACAAAGGGGTTTGAATGGCTATTAAAAGGTAACCATCCTCACCTGTGATTTGTTTACTTATAATTAGTGTGTGTGTGTGTATAAAAGGCCAATGAGTTTCTGGACTCCTGACAGACCCTTGCATCTTCCATCCAGTGCTGCACTGACGTTTCTGGATTCTGAGTCATGGGGAAAGCAAAAGAATTGGCAAAGGATCTGCGGGAAAAGGTAGTTGAACTGTATAAAACAGGAAAGGGATATTAAAAGATATCCAAGGAATTGAGAATGCCAATCAGCGTTCAAACTCTAATCAAGAAGTGGAAAATGAGGGGTTCTGTTGAAACCAAACCATGGTCAGGTAGACCAACTAAAATGTCAGCCACAACTGCCAGGAAAATTGTTCGGGATGCAAAGAAAAACCCACAAATAACTTCAGGTGAGATACAGGACTCTCTGAAAACATGTGGTGTGGCTGTTTCAAGATGCACAATAAGGAGGCCCTTGAAGAAAGATGGGCTGCATGGTCAAGTCTCCAGAGGAAAGACATTACTACGCAAATGGCACAAAGTATCCCACTTACAATATGCCAAACAGCACAGAGACAAGCCTCAAACCTTCTGGCACAAAGTCATTTGGAGTGATGAGGCCAAAATTGAGCTTTTAGGCCACAACCATAAAGGCTACATTTGCAGAGGAGTCAACAAGGCCTATGATGAAAGGTACACCATTCCTACTGTGAAACACGGAGGTGGATCGCTGATGTTTTGGGGATGTGTGAGCTACAAAGTCACAGGAAATTTGGTCAAAATTGATGACAAGATGAATGCAGTATGTTATCAAAATATACTGGAGGAACATTTGCATTCATCAGCCAGGAAGCTGCACATGGGACGTACTTGGGCATTCCAACATGACAATGATCCAAAACACAAGGCCAAGTCCACCTGTCACTGGCTACAGCAGAATAAAGTGAAGGTTCTGGAGTGGCCATCTCAGTCTCCTGACCTCAGTATCATTGAGCCACTCTGGGGAGATCTCAAACGTGCCGTTCATGCAAGACAGCCCAAGAATTTACAGGAACTGGAGGCTTTGTGCCAAGAGGAATGGGCAGCTTTACCATCTGAGAAGATAAAGAGCCTCATCCACAAATACCACAAAAGACTTCAAGCTGTCATTGATGTTAAAGGGGGCAATACACGCTATTAAGGACTGGGGTATGTAAACTTTTGATCGGGTTCATTTGGGTCGTTTCTGTTGTCATTATGATTTAAAAAGAGTGAACACAGTTGATTGATAATAAATGGCTTCAGCCAAACACCAACCATGAGTGAAAGAAATGTTTTTGTATTATCATTCATATTCTCTGAAAAATGGCCAAGAAATCATAAACTTATGAAAATATATATATATATATATACACACACACACACACACACACACACACACACACACACAGTACCTCACAAAAGTCAGTACACCCCTTACATTTTTGTAAATATTTTCTACTATCTTTTCATGTGACAACACTGAAGAAATGACACTTTGCTACAATGTACACTCACTACTTTACATTGTAGCAAAGTGTCATTTCTTCAGTGTTGTCACATGAAAAGATAGAAGAAGAAAAGATTTACAAAAATGTGAGGGGTGTACTCACTTTTGTGAGATACTGTAATATATATATATATTTTCTCTATCTCTAGATATCGTTATATCTATATATACACACACATAAATATATTTTTTTAATTAGTGAGGATGGAGGTGCAATTCCGCCTCCTGAGGAATGCATATCCCAGGAGGAATCAGCTAACAGATGAAGAAGGTGGAGGTATGGGATATGGTGTGCAACAGAAGAGCAGCTTTATGCAGAATGCTGCTGGGTGTGCGAGTACGTTTATTGTGAATACCACCACAAGTAATGAGGGGAAAAAAATAAAAAAAATTCAATAGGGGGGAAGTTTCTCTTTAAAGAAAGGTTTTTTTTTTTTTGTCACTGTATAACTAATGGTCTTTCTATTCAATAAACCCTTTTGTACAAGAAAGGTTTTTTTTTTGTTAACATCTCAAAAACAGGAGGAAAGCAAAAATCTGCAATAAGGACAACTGTCCCCCTGAAGAGACCATATACAGGTCGAAACGCGTCGGGCTTGCTATCTATGAAACATTATGTAACCTAACAATGTGTATTTATGTGTTTGTTGCTGCACTGGGGAATAAGATGTGTGTTACTGTACTAGATGATTCTCTATATTGTACTCCAAACCATTATTGGATAAAACATTTTTACATCCACTAAGAACCTCCTTTTATTATGTGCATTGCTGTTTTAAAGCCCCACGGGGAAAACAATTTTTTCTTTAATAATACACCATGCATTTATGCAGGCAGTATGGCTGCTGCTCGTCCCCGACACTTCAGGGTTTGCCACTTCGCCAGGACAAAAGAAGAATTCAACGTTGTGGAGACACGTGAAATAAAATAAAATTGGACAGTCCTCCCGGGAATTCAGGCCTGCGCTGTGGCCGTCATTCGGCCATAGCGCGGATGTCAAGTGGTTAAAAATGATTGTAAAGGCAGAAGGTGCATTCTATACATTAAAGTGGTGTTCCGGCCAAAATTATACTTTTTAAATAAAAATACCGTATATACTCGAGTATAAGTCGAATTTTTCAGCACATTTTTTAGTGCTGAAAGTGCCCCCCTCGACTTATACTTGAGTCAAGCACTTTTCTGCAGCAAAAAATTTCATTTTTCCGAACCGACTTTGGGGCCCCGTATCTCAGGGCCACTTGGTGCTAGAAACTCCAAATTTGGTGTGCAAACCCAGTGGACCTGGTACCACAACATATCCAAAGCTGAAGTTCCTAGCACTAAGTGGCCCCGAGATACGGGGCCCCAAAATCGGTTCGGAAAATGTCATTCTCTGCTGCAGAAAAGTGCTTGACATTTTCTGAACCGACTTTGGGGCCTCATATCTCAGGCCCACTTGATGCTAGGAACCCCAAATTTGGTGTGCAAACCCAGTGGAACTGGTACCACAACATATCCAAAGCTGAAGTTCCTAGCACTAAGTGGCCCTGAGATACGGGGCCCCAAAATCGGTTCGGAAAATGTCATTCTCTGCTGCAGAAAAGTGCTTGAGATTTTCTGAACTGATTTTTGGGGCCCTGTATCTCGGGGCCACTTGGTGTTAGAAACCCCAGCTTTGGAAATTTTATGGTGCTAGTTCCACTGGGTTTGCACACCAAATTTGGTGTTCTTAGCACTAAGTGGCCCTGAGATACAGGGCCCCAAATTCGGTCAACTGTGTCCATCTGCAGCAATGTCATTTCGGGACCCTTTGGGTTCAGAGACCCCAAATTTTGGCTGCAGCTAGGGGGCATCTAGGAACCCTTAACTACCGAGTTTGAAGTTTAGGGGACCTATGGCTGCAAATGGGCACAGTGATGCTGCAAATGGGCATTGTTGACCATCTTTTCCACTTACAGTAGCTGTGCATTTCTCACCCTCGTCTTATACTCGGGTCAATAAGTTTTTCCCATTTTTTTGTGGTAAATTAGGGCCTCGACTTATACTCGGAACGACTTATACTCGAGTATATACGGTACACCTATAATACAGAAGCTTAATGTATTCTAGTAAAGTTAGTCTGTAAACTAAGGTCTGTTTTGTTAGTTTATAGCAGTAGTTTGTTATTTTATAAACTTGCAGCAGGCCGTGGCCATCTTAAGTGTGGGCATCTGAAGCCAGACTGTATTTCTTCCTGGATCTCATCCTTGCAGATCTTGCACATGCTCAGTGCAGCACAAGCAGTGTAATAGGTTTCAGGTCAGGTTTCCATAGCAACGGCAGTGTCAGAGGAAGTTGCCGCCCCTTCCCAGAAGGCATTGCAAACAGGAAATGATGCGATGGGCCACGGCCAGGGAGGAGGAAGTGAAAAATGAATACAGCAGATATACAGTAAGTGCTGAGAAAAAAAAATTAAAAAAATATCCAATTTGTTTACAGTGAGGGATGCTGAAGAGTTGTAAAAGTGGGTGGAACTCCACTTTAAGAAAAAACCTTCTGTGTGCAACAAGCCCCCTCAGCCCCACCTCTATCCAGCAATGTTGCACGAGAGACTCGGCTGCCCGGGACTCTCCCTCCTCATTTGCTAAGGACAGCAGTGTAGCGCCATTGGCTCCCTCTGCCGTCAAAGTCAGTAAGCCAATGAGGAGAGAGAGGGGGTGGGGCCGGGCCACGGCTCAGTGTCTGAATGGACCAAAAGGGAGCTGCGGCTCCGGTGCCCCCCATAGCAAACTGCTTGCTGTGGGGGGCACTGAACACGAGGGATGGTCCAGGAGCACAGAAGAGCCCAAGAAGAGGAGGATCCGGGCTGCTCTGTGCAAAACCACTGCAACAAAGCAGGTATGTAGAATATTTTTTTAAATTAAAAATAACAAACAAGTTTTTAGTATCACTTTAAAGGTTGTACACCACCCTGAACCCCCCCCCCCCCCCTCTATTAGAGCAAACGCTTACAGTGGTTCTAAAGCCTTAAGGTTTTTCACCTTCATGCACTCTATTCTTTATGCATCCCCCCTAGTTATTCTTACTGGAGCCCAATCCGATCCAGCGATGTGCGCGAGTGCAGCGGCTCCAGCTGCCGTCTCTCTCCTCATTGGACAGACTAATAGCAGCAGGAGCCATTGGCTCCTGCTGCCATCAATCAAATCCAGTGACACGGGAGCGGGGCCCGAGTCCCGCTGTCTGTGTCAATAGACGCAAGAGTGGGACTCGGGAGTATGCCCGCACTGGGCGCCCCCCCAGGGAAAGTGGCTCTCCGTGGGGGGGGTACCTGATGAAGAGGAGGGGCTAGGAGCGCTGGTGGAGCAACCCACAAGAAGATGATCGGGGCTGCTCTGTGCAAAATGATTGCACAGAGCAGGCAAGTATAACAGGTTTGCAAAAACTAGTGTTTACAACCATCTTTAAGTCACACACAGCCGAGGAGCTAACTTTTTAAAAAAGGAGGCCAGCAATAGCGCATCCACTGTTGTCTCTTATTTAACAAGACAGAGCATGTGGTTGGGCCCTGCAATGTGGTTTGTAAGAGACAGAAGGATGCAGAGAACGTAAATGGCGTCGGTCTGTCAGGCCTTCAAAAAAAAAAAAATAACATAAAAAGTGAAGAAAATGACACTTTAGCGAAGTTGCTCGTGACAACACAACAGATACAAAACTCTAATTAATGACTACTTACAAAAACATCTCATTGTTGAAGAGAAGAGGATCTTAATTAGGACCTCTGACGAGCCGGCGGCACGCGGGGGGGGGCATAATTAGCTGAAGGTATCACAGATCAGACGCTCGCTGAATTATACCCGCACTACGCTGTGATTTGTGACGCCGCCATAAAGCAGGTAGCCCGCATACCTGCGCTGGGAGAGTCTTTCGAAACCAGGGCGAACAGATGGCTGCGCCGAGGAAGGCGGCGGGGCTCGGTAGAACGGTCGGGTTCGAAGCCTGGTTATTGCAGCATATTTTCCATATGAAAACAGTGTGGTGACAGATACGACGGACAATAAAAAATATTTAGCAGGGGAAGCCATGAGCGGAGCCGTAAAAGGCGGTACGCGCCGTCATAAATTAAAGCGACAGTAATAGTAAAAATGTGGCTTGTGAAAACATATGTGGGGTTATTTATGAAAGCCCTGCAACTCCAGGGAAAAAAAAAAAAAAAAAGTGTTGTTCCCCGTGCGTCTTACGGAGGGAATTTCAATGCGTCTGCGGCACCTTTTCATGATCATTGTTACTGCCGGGTTCCACTTATTTTTCGCACCTCCGGATTCAAGAGGAGTTCCGTCCCAGCGGAGAAAGCTCAACATTCACAAGAATGGATGACCTGTAATGTGGTATCTTTTAACCACTTGCCTACTGGGCACTTTTACCCCCTTTCCGGCCCAGGCCAATTTTCAGCACTCACACACTGCACAGTCATACAACACTGTACCCATATGACATTTTTATCTTTTGTTTTTTTCACACAAATAGAGCTTTCTTTTAGTGGCATTTGATCACCACTAGGGATTTTTTTTTTTGCTAAACAAAAAAGACTGAAAATTAAAAAATATATAATTATATAAAAAAAATCTCTCTTTAGATCTCTCTCTATATATATATATATATATATATATATATATATATATATATATATATATATATATATATATATATATAGATCTCGATCTCTCTCTATAGAGAGAGAGAGATAGTATATATAGATAGATAGATAGATGATAGATAGATAGATGATAGATAGATAGATGATAGATAGATAGATGATAGATAGATAGATGATAGATAGATAGATGATAGATAGATAGATAGATAGATAGATAGATAGATAGATAGATAGATAGATAGATAGATAGATAGATAGATAGATAGATTTTTTTTTTCTTTTCCAAAGTTTGTTACAAAATTTTGCAAACAGGTAATTTTTCACCTTCACCGATGGCCACTGATGAGGCAGTACTGATGGGCGCTGATAGGTGGCACTGGTGGGCACTGACCGGTGACACTGATTAGCCTCACTGGTGGGACCGGTGTCCCTCTAACAGAATCCGGTTATCGGCTTCCTTCTTCTCTCCTCATGCTGTCAGCGTGAGAAAAGAAAAGCCGATAACCGGCTTGCGTTTACATCCTGTGATCAGCTGTCATTGGCTGAAAACTGATCGCGTGGTAAAGGGCCGCTCTGATTGGCCCTTTACCCCGATCTGTGGTCAGCCGAGTCTGAAGGACTGCTCACCCACACCCTGAAGCCCTCTCAATTTGGAGTGAAAGCGTAAGGACTTCAGAAGGAGGTGAGAGGCAGCGGGGATCAGCGATCATACCTTGCTGGGAGGTGGGCTATCAAAAGAACTGTCACTTGGTTCTGAATGGGCAGGTGGCAGGGTCTCTTTAAAATACCCCAATACTATAGTCATCCAACAGAGACATCGCAGGCTCCCTCTCCTCAGCTTCCTACTTTAAGTGCAAGTCTGCCTCCCCAATGTGCCATGACAGCCCCCCAAACATTCTAATGCAAATATTGGACTTT
This sequence comes from Lithobates septentrionalis, assembly GCA_037952835.1. Lineage (NCBI taxonomy): Eukaryota > Metazoa > Chordata > Amphibia > Anura > Ranidae > Lithobates > Lithobates septentrionalis. The sequence continues at coordinate 56,115 of JBBDGP010003969.1, read as the reverse complement.
GACAGAAAAGTCATTATTTCCACAGCTTGGTGAATTCCAAATTGCCTAGAGTGACAAAACTGGCCCCGGTGAAGGGGTGCTCATGCAATAAGCAGTGCATAGTTAACCCCTTCAATACCGGGCACTTTCACCCCCTTCCTGCCCAGGCCACATTTTCAGCTTTCAGAACGGTCCCATTCTAGTCATGCTACAACTGTACCCATATGAATTTTTTTTTTTTTTTTCCCGCACAAATAGAGCTTTCTTTTGGTGGTATTTAATCACCTCTGGGTGAAGATCAGAAAAAAAAATTCTGTGTTTTTGTTATAAAATTTTGCAAATAATATTTCTTCATACATTTAGGCCAAAATGTATTCAGCTAAGATTCTTTGGTGAAAATAACCCAAATCAGCGTATATTATTTAGTCTTTAGCAAAGTTATACAGTCCACAAACTATGTGATATATCTGAAAATCTAATTTCTCATGGAGGCCTGAAATCACCAGGACAGTACAAACATCAAAGGAACCCTTTTTGGAAAGTATTTTTTTCATTTTTAGAATTACCGTATATACTCGAGTATAAGTCGAGTTTTTCAGCACATTTTTTTGTGCTGAAAGTGCCCCCCTCGACTTATACTCGAGTCAAGCACTTTTCTGCAGCAAAAAAATTCATTTTCCGAACCGAATTTGTGGCCCTGTATCTTAGGGCCACTTGGTGCTAGGAACCTCAAATTTGGTGTGCAAACTCAGTGGAACTGGTACCATAACATATCCAAAGATGGAGTTCCTAGCACTAAGTGGCCCCGAGATACGGGGGCCCCAAAATCGGTTCAGAAAATGTCATTCTCTGCTGCAGAAAAGTGCTTGACATTTTCTGAACCGACTTTGGGGCCCCGTATCTCAGGGCCACTTAGTGCTAGGGACCCCAAGTTTTGTGTGCAAACCCAGTGGCACTGGTGCCATAACATATCCAAAGAGGGAGTTCCTAGCTCCAAGTGGCCCCAAATCCGGTTCGGAAAATGTCATTCTTTGCTATAGAAAAGTGCTTGACATTTTCTGAACCAATTTTTGGGGCCCTGTATCTCGGGGCCACTTGGTGCTAGAAACCCCTGCTTTGGATATTTTATGGTGCTAGTTCCACTGGGTTTGCACTCCAAATTTGGGGTTCTTAGCACTAAGTGGCCCCAAGATACGGGGCCCCAAATTTGGTCAACTGTGTCCATCTGCAGCAATGTCATTTTGGGACCCTTTGGGTTCAGAGACCCCAAATTTTGGCTGCAGCTAGGGGGCATCTAGGAACCCTTAACTACCGAGTTTGAAGTTCGGGGGACCTATGGCTGCAAATGGGCACAGTGAGGCTGCAAATGGGCATTGTTGACCCTCTTTTCCACTTACAGTAGCTGTGCATTTCTCACCCTCGTCTTATACTCGGGTCAATACGTTTTTCCCATTTTTTGTGGTAAATTAGGGCCTCGACTTATACTCGGAACGACTTATACTCGAGTATATACGGTACTTTTTTTTTTTTTTTTTTTTACACACACACGCACAGACGTTTGCTTATAGCAATGAATTTCTGTCATCCTACTTTGCTCTGCGCTCTTGCATCGGTCCTACATCCATCCGACTTGAATGAACAGGATACTACTTTGATCCAACTTTGTGATTGTTTTGATTGGTCAAAGGACAAGTCAGACTATCCCAGTGCGACATAAATTCCTTTTACTGCTGCTGCAATCACCGTTTTGGATATCACAAGTCGGATGGTTAGGACAAGGATCCTACTTTGATCCGACTTCGATGACAGTCAATGGGCTGAATTAGGACCAAAGTAGTGCAGGAACCTTTTTCAAATTCGGACCGACTTGTGATGGACCAGTTAACCACTTAAGGACCAGCCTCGTTTAAAACAGGTTTTTTTGCTGGAAAATTACTTAGAACCCCCAAACATTATACTGTATATACTCGAGTATAGGTCGAGGCCCTAATTTACAACAAAAAAAATGGGAAAAACTTATTGACTTGAGTATAAGACGAGGGTGAGAAATGCACAGCTACTGTAAGTGGAAGAGAGGGTCAACAATGCCCATTTTCAGCCTCACAGTGCCCATTTGCATCTATAGGTCCCCCGAACTTCAAACTCGGTAGTTAAGGGTTCCTAGATGCCCCCTAGCTGCAGCCAAAATTTGGGGTCTCTGAACCCAAAGGGTCCCGAAATGACATTGCTGTAGATGGACACAGTTGACCGACTTTGGGGCCCCGTATCTCAGGGCCACTTAGTGCTAGGAACCCCAAATTTGGTGTGCAAACCCAGTGGAACTAGCACCATATAATATCCAAAGCTGGGGATTTTAGCACCAAGTGACCATGAGATACGAGGCCCCAAAAATCGGTTCAGAAAATGTCAAGCACTTTTCTGCAGCAAAGAATGACATTTTCCGAACCTATCTCGGGGCCACTTGGTGCTAGGAACTCCAGCTTTGGATATGTTGTGGTACCAGTACCACTGGGTTTGTACACCAAATTTGGGGTTCCTAGCACCAAGTGGCCCTGAGATACGGGGCCCCAAAGTCGGTTCGGAAAATGAAATTTTTTGCTGCAGAAAAGTGCTTGACTCGAGTATAAGTCGAGGGGGGCACTTTCAGCACAAAAAAAATGTGCTGAAAAACTCAACTTATACTCAAGTATATACGGTATATTGTTTTTTTTCCTAACACCCTAGAGAATAAAAATGGAGGTCAATGCAATACTTTTTTTCGCACCGTAATTGTTCAGCAGTCTTATAAGCGCACTTTTTTTTGGAAAAAATTCACAATTTTGAATAAAAAAAAAAAATAAGACAACAGTAAAGTTTTATATTGTCAAATATAATGTTACGCCAAGTAAATTGATACCCAACATGTCACGCTTCAAAATTGCGCCCGCTCATGGAATGGCGTGAAACTTTTACCCTTAAAAATCTGATTTTAGCGGATTGGATGTCAGCGGATATGGTAACCGCTGACATAGGTGGCCTTTATCTTAATAAGGAGATTCACTTACCTTGGGGTTTGTCCTCTGCTGAAGTCGTCTCTCTTCCCTTTCCCTTTGTAGTCTCTCAAACTCTTCCCTTATCTCCGCAACGGTTCTTTTCCTTTCCACCACCTAAGAGGGAAGAAGACACACAAGATATTTAAAGCTTATGTCTATTGTGGGGACGACACACGCACACAGTAATTGATCTGCTAGAAATCTTGGAGCTCACAGCTTTCTGTGCACTTTGAGTTGCACTGAAATCCCAACCAGTAACATAAAAACAAAGAAGTGTGACGGCAGAAAAAAAAAGACCATGTGGTCCATCGCGTCTGCCCATTTCTTTACCCCTAATTTATATAGGTTTTTGTATTTTTTTTATTAACTTTTTTTGTCTGAATATAGGTCTATGCTTGTCCCAAGCATGTTTGAATCCACCTACTGTTGACGGACTCACTACCTCTGGTGGAAGTCTACTCAAAGCATCTACTACTCCTTCAGTAAAATACTTTTCAAGATTCATTTTGGACTTTCCTCCTGCTAGTCCCCATGTTCTTGATCTTGGCTTCATAATAAAAATACTGCCCCCTTGATCCTTATTCACCCCCTTGATGTAGTTAAAAGGTTTCAATTAGATCTCCCCTTTCCTTTCTTTCCTCTAGACTGTACATATTATGTTCCTGAAGTCACTCCAGATATGTTTTATCCCCCAGACCTTTCACCATTTTTGCTACCCGTCTCTGGACTCATTTTAGTAAGTGAAGTCTCCAGAACTGGACACAGTATTCTAAATGAGGTCTTACTAAATATCTATTTAGAGGAACCCGGACCTCCTTCCTCCTGCTGGTGACCCCTCTAGTGATATAAAGATCTATATAGATGAATCAGGACCTCCTTCCTCCTGCTGGTGACCCCTCTAGTGATATAAAGATCTATATAGAAGAATCAGGACCTCCTTCCTCCTGCTGGTGACCCCTCTAGTGATATAAAGATCTATATAGAGGAATCAGGACCTCCTTCCTCCTGCTGGTGACCCCTCTAGTGATATAAAGATCTATATAGAGGAATCAAGAACTCCTTCCTACTGCAGGTGATCCTTCTAATAACAACTATAGATCTATATAGAGGAATCAGAACTGCCTTCCTCCTGCTGGTGACCCCTCTAGTGATGCATCCTACTCCCTTTCCCCACTGCCTGGCCACACAGTTTGCTCATTTCGCAGTCATCTGAGTCTTATCAGCCCTGCCCAGTTCCACCCCCTAGATGATTGAGGGAAGGGAGAAGTGTTTTGTAGTTCTGTCCTAGGGTGCCAATGCTGCTCCATAGATGCAGTACAATAAAGAAGAGTTGCCACTAGGGTTGTTCCGATACCGATACTAGTATCGGTATCGGCACCGATACCGAGCATTTGCCCAAGTACTTGTACTCGGGCAAATGCTCCCGATGCTTCCCCCGATACCTGGAAGTCAGCTGTGATCAGCACGTGGGGGAGTTACAAGATTCTCCCCCCGCCGGCTTTCAGCTGCTTTAGTGACATACAGCGTTGATCGCTCACAGCTGCCTGTCACTGCATCCTCCTCCATCCCCCCTCCGTTCCTCTGTGCCACTCCGCTGTCCCCCTCCGTTCCTCTCTCCTTATCTGTCCCTCTCAGCTGTCCCCTCCGTTCTGCTCTTCTTATCTGTCCCCTTCGTTCTCCCCCTCCGTTCCTCCGTCCCCCTCCTCCTTCCTTTGTGTATGGATAGAGTCAGCTGACTCTGTCCATTCACATAACTGAAACATTGTAATCTTCTGTGATTACGATGTGTCAGTTTATGAATGGAGAGGAGCCGCTGTGTTCTCTCCATTCATTCTCAGTGCAGCTGACGCTGCAGAGAAAGGGACTGGGGAATCTCTATCCTCTGTCTCTTTCTCTGTCTCAAGGGGGAGATATCAGAGGTCTGTTAAGACCCCTGATATCTCACCAAAGCCCCCCAAAAGGGCTGATTAAAAAAAAAAAAAAAAAACAATAAAGAATAAAAAAAATATTATTGTAAAAAATAAAAATTGTAAAAAAAAAAAAAAATAACACACACATACATACAACGTTCACCCCCCCCCCCCCCCCAAAAAAAAGCAAGCACTGTTAAAAAAAAATAAAAAAAAAAACACTGTCACGTGACATTAAAAAAAAAAAGTATCGGTAATCGGTATCGGCGAGTACTTGAAAAAAAGTATCGTGTACTTGTACTCGGTCCTAAAAAAGTGGTATCGGGACAACCCTAGTTGCCACCCTAGGACAATTCGTTTTTAACCTGTAGGACAGGGATATGCAATTAACGGACCTCCAGCTGTTTGTAAAACTACAAGTCCCATCATGCCTCAGCCTCTGGGTGTCATGCTTGTGGCTGTCAGAGTCTTGCTATGCCTCATGGGACTTGTAGTTCTGCAACAGCTGGAGGTCCACTAATTGCATATCACTGCTGTAGGACCACAAAAAAAAAAAAAAAAAAAAAAAAAAGACGCCACAGTAAAAAAAGGCTTCAAAGAAGAAGAAAAGAAATGTGACCATCATGTCTAAGGTCTAGAAAGATGCTATACAATGACCCATTATATAAAGTTATGGAAACACAGTAAAAAAAAAAGTTCAGTGTCCCTCTCAGTTTTAACTCTATTGGTTGTCAAGGTTTCAAAAAAGGATCCAAGTGGTCCATGAAACAAAAAGTATAAGACCAACTTCCACAGCCATTGGTGCAACAATTGGCTACACTGCATCCCTCGGTCACAAAAAGTTAGAAAGTACGAGAAGTCATTTTGGATCCTATCACAAAAGTAGAACAGTCAAAAAATATATTAAATTACTTACATCTCACGGACACAGAAGACACCTTTCGGAGTACATCTGAAATCATTAGATGATCTTTCAAAAGAACAGCTATGCAGTTACTTTGAGAAAGATCCATCTTTTTTTACTGTCCGGCTTAACTTTCTCTTTTTTGTTTCCCCCAAAGGACGAAATAATAAAAAGACAATAGCGCAGGTAATTAATGCGTAGAACCTTAGCCGACTCCCTTTTGTCTAAATATCCCTTCTTATCTTCAGAAGACACTAATGAGTCTGATAGAAAAATGTCTGCAATAGGGCCTACAAATCTCAAACTGTACATTAAGCAGATTATATCTAAGCGATAGAGCAAACGTTTCGCACTTGGCCCGTTTCCCCCGTCATCTTTTTTCTGCCAAATCCGAGCGACAGAAGAGAAGATCCTATTTTTAGAAGGACAATTTCTGAAAAATCAGCGGCTCGTAGATTTATCACTCGCCTGGTATTTCACTGGCAATGTTATCGCTTGCAAGACCAATAAAATAAAGGCCTGGCTTCAGAGTCAAATTATAGATAATCCGCTAACCTATTCGGTTAGCCTAAATCAATTTTACAGACTGCGTTTACCAATGCTAAAATACAATTTACGATGTACAGGAGAGGAAAAACAGGCATGAGGGATGCACCCGTGTATTAAACATTCATTGAGAAGGTTTGACTGTTTAGAAGGCAAAATAACACCCAATAAAAAGGGATTATTTCTTATTAAAAAGGGCTACAGCAAGTAGTGCTGATAAATATTCTTGAGCAGAAAGATAGTTTAGTTCTAGAAACATCTTGCTCAAATAATTCTTTGCAACTACACGCAGCAAGGGGCGGCGTTTAGCGAGCTACCAATGTTCTCCAGCAAATGGTTCAACATTGTTACTGTCAGATATCATGCCATCTACTGTGATCTGGAATGTCCTCAGAGCACACACAGCTCCATAGAGGGTCACTGGGTGTGCACTTCCTGAAATATGTGCTGTGCAACTTCCTTTGGCTCTGCTTCTTGGCACACCAATCACAGAGTTATAACAAAAAGTGGTTTTATTCCAAACATGTAGTGAATATCCAACACGTTTCAGGGGCCAAACTTTGCCCATTTTATCAAGGCTTAGGACAGGGGGGTCCAAACTTTTTTCAAAGAGGGCCAGATTTGATGAATTGACCATGCGTGAGGGCCGACCATTTTGCCTGACATTCTTTGAACCATTAAAATTAGCAGTCTGCAGCCTCACCATTGCAATAAATTCAGCCCCACCATCCCCATGAATGCAGCCCCACCATCCCCATGAATGCAGCCCCACCATCCCCATGAATGCAGCCCCACCATCCCCATGAATGCAGCCCCACCATCGCCATGAATGCAGCCCCACCATCCCCATGAATGCAGCCCCACCATCCCCATGAATGCAGCCCCACCATCCCCATGAATGCAGCCCCACCATCCCCATGAATGCAGCCCCACCATCCCCATGAATGCAGCCCCACCATCCCCATGAATGCAGCCCCACCATCCCCATGAATGCAGCCCCACCATCCCCATGAATGCAGCCCCACCATCCCCATGAATGCAGCCTCACTGTTGCCATCAGTGCAGCCTGATCCATGCCCATCTGCAGCCTTGGAGGGGACAGGGAGGGGGCGGGACAAGCCAGCACAAGCGCCAACAGATTACATACAGTAGAATCTCCTGTTTACTCAGTGGCCTCTTTAATACAAAGTCCCGCCTCCTATGATAGACAGAACAGTCGTCCAATGCCGTAAAGTGTGGTGCTGCGCTAATCCCAATGAGATAGGCGCATATTGGTTCTGTGCTCGTGAGCGTCTTATAGTGCACCAGAATAGGCTTTACAGATGTAAATAAAAAGATAACCTCATATGACACATGTGTCCTTATGTGCCGATCGTGTGTATGGTCAAAAAATCGTAATAAATACACAATAAATAATAATAAATATAACGTGCAAAGTGATTAGTGCTTAAACATCACAGTAGCAGACATAAATGTATGGGTGCATATAGCTACGGTAAAAATCGCAGCTGGCTAAAACTATCATCAATCGCCAACTAGCTAAAAACAATATAAATCTACACATACATAAGTGCATATATAGCCAAAGTGCATCCAGTGCAAGTTAAATGTGGCTAAGTGCTTAAAAGTACATAAACATGCATGCAAAACTGCGTGCAAAATATTATCAGGTGCAGTGCTCCTTGCGGCGAAAACCATCAATCAAAAGTCCATAAAACATGTATTGACTTCCGTGCTAAACATGGGTGCTAGACATGGGTGACAGTGGTGGTCAGTCTTCATGCAACAGTGTGCACATTAGTGGGCAGTGGCCCCTTACCTGAAGGTAATGGGGTAATCGCGTTTAGCCAATCAGAGGCATGGCAGCCTTTGTAGAGACACTGGGTATACTCTGTAATGGAGGATGGTGGAAATATGGTCCTATCCTGATCGCTTCTATTGTAGGGGCGTCTGGTCCTTCCAAGTAGTGTCCCGGGGTCACCCAGATAGATTAAGAAAGGAAGCCCACAATAGTGTAATATTGCATGGAAGCGTATCACTTTTATTACAACTTAAAATACAGTACTCACATTGAACATTGAAAACCGGGTGGAGATCCGACGAGCGGCGAGCTCGTAATGCAAATAACATTCAGGGAGTGCCTGTCCCGTCCCTATGCATCCCCTGAAGAAGTCACGTGACCGTGACGTCATGCATAGGGACGGGACAGGCACTCTCTGAATGTTATTTGCATTACGAGCTCGCCGCTCGTCGGATCTCCACCCGGTTTTCAATGTTCAATGTGAGTACTGTATTTTAAGTTGTAATAAAAGTGATACGCTTCCATGCAATATTACACTATTGTGGGCTTCCTTTCTTAATCTATCTGGGTGACCCCGGGACACTACTTGGAAGGACCAGACGCCCCTACAATAGAAGCGATCAGGATAGGACCATATTTCCACCATCCTCCATTACAGAGTATACCCAGTGTCTCTACAAAGGCTGCCATGCCTCTGATTGGCTAAACGCGATTACCCCATTACCTTCAGGTACGGGGCCACTGCCCACTAATGTGCACACTGTTGCATGAAGACTGACCACCACTGTCACCCATGTCTAGCACCCATGTTTAGCACGGAAGTCAATACATGTTTTATGGACTTTTGATTGATGGTTTTCGCCGCAAGGAGCACTGCACCTGATAATATTTTGCACGCAGTTTTGCATGCATGTTTATGTACTTTTAAGCACTTAGCCACATTTAACTTGCACTGGATGCACTTTGGCTATATATGCACTTATGTATGTGTAGATTTATATTGTTTTTAGCTAGTTGGCGATTGATGATAGTTTTAGCCAGCTGCGATTTTTACCGTAGCTATATGCACCCATACATTTATGTCTGCTACTGTGATGTTTAAGCACTAATCACTTTGCACGTTATATTTATTATTATTTATTGTGTATTTATTACGATTTTTTGACCATACACACTATCAGCACATAAGGACACATGTGTCATATGAGGTTATCTTTTTATTTACATCTGTAAAGCCTATTCTGGTGCACTATAAGACGCTCACGAGCACAGAACCAATATGCGCCCATCTCATTGGGATTAGCGCAGCACCACACTTTACTCCATTTTGTTTTAACTGGGGACAGGCTGTACCCCATTCGGTGTATGCTGCTTTTCCTGGTGTTTATTGAGATTGGGTGTCCCTCCTCCTCTCTCCCCAACCCCGTTCACGATAGCGCAGGAATACCCCACAATTATCTTAGTCGTCCAATGCCAGCCCAGGAGACGGGACTTCCTATTACAGAGGCCACCAAGTAAACAAGAGATTCTCCTGTATTTAATCTGATGGCACTCGTCTCGCCCCCTCCGAACGATAAATACAGTATATATGTTTTGTGGCCCCCCAACAGATCCCCGAGCACCACGCGGTGCTCGGGGATTCGTTGGGGGCCACAAAAGATATATATATCTAAATTACCAGGGGGGCCATATGAAACCAGACCACAGGCCGCAATTGGCCCGGACTTGGACATGCCTGGCATAGGAGAATGGATGATGAGAACTTAAGACTTTAGATTAAACTGAATATCAAAAGAAGTGCGGTCTTCTTCAGCTGCTGGTAAATATTGCAACATTTAGTTAAAGGAACATCTTGCGCAAACAATTCTTTACAAATACAAGCAACAAGAGACGCCGTTCAGCAAGCTACCAATGTTCTCCAGCAAATGGTGCAACACTGTTACAGTCAGAGTTTGTCATCTACTGTGATAGGAGTTATCAAAAATGTCCCCCAAGCACACACAGCTTCATAGAGGGTCACTGGGTGTGCACTTCCTGAAATATGTGCAGTGCAACTTCCTCTAGCTCTGAATGATTGGTGAGACAGGAAGCAGAGTTCTTACAATTTTTTTTTTTTGTCTCCCCACCTTTCTACCCTGTGAGGCCTCCAGTCCAGAGGTATGGTATGGTCAGGAGGCAGACGACTTTAAGGCATTAAGTTGAACCAGAGCAGGGGACACACCCTTTGAAAATCTATACCGTAAAACCTTGGTTTGAGAGCGTTTTGCAAGACAAGCAACATTTTTTAATTAATTTTGACTTGATATACAAGCGATGTCTTGATATACAAGTAGTGTCACATCACAACTGAGTATAAAAGAGAAGAGAGGCACATCTAAGTGTAACAATATGGTTACATTTAATGAAGGTACAACTTTTAGCAACTAACATGGTTGATTAAAAACAGGCACATTTATGTATGCAGTTATCTGCGGTAAAGCTGTCCACATAGACCGTCCTCCTCATTGCCATCGATGTCGTCCCTGCCATGCTGTGCTCCACGAGCAGTTCAAGTGCTCTACTGCAGGGTAGTAGTCTTCCCGGTCACGATTGCAGACTGAAAGCAGTGAGAGCCGGTGGTGGGGGGGATGGTCTTTGTGGACAGCTTTACCCCGGATGTCTGCATACTTAGATGTGCCTCTCTTAATCATCAACCATGTGAGTTGCTAAAATGTTGTACCTTCATTAATTGTAACCATATTGCTACACTTAGAGGCGCCTCTCTTCTCTTTTATACTCTGGAGCTCCTGCTGGATTTTGCTTCTAGTCCCCTTGTGGATGGACGTTTTATGGTTACACAACCTGGTCACATTGCTATAATCTTTTTATATGGACTATAAACTGAAGGACCTATGAATAAAATGGTTGTGGAACCTTATCAATTGACTTTCCACTATTTCTTATGGGGAAATTCGCTTTGATATACAAGTGCTTTGTATTACAAGCATGTTTCCGGAACAAAATATGCTCGCAATCCAAGTTTTAACTGTATCTGGAAAAAGGGAATACAAGATTTTTCATGATCTTCTATTGGGTCAATAATGTTGGTATTATACAGTCTAATCCGCTCGGGGAATGGCATTCCAGCTGAATGCCTTGAGGAGGCGGGAGAGGGCGGGGAAAGATGTATGTTGTTTTGAGTGCTTTTTCTTTTTCCTCTCTTTTTCTGATATAATTACGGATGTGATATTGTTTTACCAAACTGCATGTTTGTACTGAGTCTATATTCGCCCTGATCAGGGATTACGGACTAATAACTTTTTTGTTATATAATGGCTTATTTAATTTTTAATTTCTTCTAAAAAAAAAAAAAAAAAAATTGAATAAAATTCTAATGGAATAAAAAACAATTCTAACAAAAAGTGGTTTTATTCCAAACATGTAATGAATTATCCATTGCATTTCAGGGGCCAAACTTTGCCCACTTTATCAAGGCTTAGAAGAACAGCTGATGAGAACTCAAGACTATAGGTAAAACTGAATATCACAAGAAGCCTGGTCTTGTTAAGCTGCTGGTAAATGTTGCAAAGTTTGAAGAAACATCTTGCTCAAATAATTCTTCGCAACTACAAGGGACACCATTCATGTACCAATGTTCTCCAGCAAATGGCGCAACATTGTTACAAATCAGAGTTCATGCCCTCTACTGCGATCTGAGTTATCAGAAATGTCCAAGTGCACACAGCTCCATAGAGGGTCACTGGGTGTGCACTTCCTGAAATTTGTGCTTTTCAACTTCCTCTAGCTCCGCTTCCTGGCACACCAGTCACATTCAGCGTTCTAACAAAAAGTAGTTTTATTCCAAACATAGGCAAACGCGTTTCAGGTGCAAAACTATGCCCAGTTTGTCAAGGCTCAGGAGAACGGCTGGTACGAACTCAAGACTATAGATAACATTGAATATCAAAATAAGCTTGGTGTTGTTCAGCAGCTGGCAAATGCTGCCATATTTAGCAGCTGCTGGACGATACCATGTTTCTTATAATATTCAATGTTATTAATAACCTGTGAGTTTTCATCTGTCGTTTTCTTAAAGCAATTGTAAAGTCTATTTTTTTTTTTTTTCAATAAAAATAACAAACATGTTATACTTGCCTGCTCTGTTGCAGTGGTTTTGCACAGAGCAGCCCCGATCCTCCTCTTCTCGGGTCCCTCTTCTATGCTCCTGGCCCCTCCCTCCTGTTGAGTGCCCCACTGCAAGCAGCTTGCCATGGGGGCACCCAAGCCGAGCCACAGCTCCTTGTGTCCATTCAGACACTAGGCTATGGCCCGGCCCCGCCCCCTCTCTCTCCTGATTGGCTGACTGATTGACAGCAGCGAGAGCCAATGGTGCTGCTGCTGTGTCTCAGCCAATAAGGTTGAGTCTCAGACAGCCGAGGCATTCGTAGACAGAGATGGGGCTCAGGTAAGTATTGGGGGGTGCTTAGGCAGCTCCTGCACACAGAAGGCTTTTTATCTTAATGCATTAAGATAAAAAAAAAACCTTCTGACTTTACAACTCCTTTAAGCCTGATGAAAGTGACCGTTGGATAACGCTAGGTACCTGGCTGTCATGCTGATCTACTGGCTTTAGTCCTTCAGTACCTGAACACTTCAGGCATGCAAATCAGGAAAATCAGGCTGAAGTCAGTTCTTGATCTTCATACTTGTTCTGGGTCAAAAGCAGAAACCACCAATTTAGCATAACAGCCTAGTAGGAGGAGTGCTACACAGAATGAGGATGCACACTCCCACGCCTCCGTGCCACTAGACTAAAAGAGAACATTACTATTCTTGTTAAAAATGTACCAACTGGGACATACGGGAGTACCCATTTTTCTAACTTGACTTCTAGGGATTGGCTGATCCAGTAAAAAATTTTACACAGGTTCTATCTGACGCCCCACAGACTCCATGGGATCTACCTGGGTTGCCCTCCACATTGCTGGCATTGCCAAGCGGACTGCTTTCCATCAGATTTGGTCCTGCCCTTCCCTTCAAACTGTCTGGTCGAGGATTCTCCAGTTTGACACACGGTTAACTATTCTCCCTATCTCACAGCAGGAGGATGTATGCCTCTTTGGGTGGGTGGAGGCACTGGCCCCCCACCAGGGATGTTCGCTGAGCTGTTGAGGTTATTATTGTTTTATGCTAGAAAATCTATTCTTATTCAATGGAACTCAGGATCTGCTCCCACCCAGGGATTTTGGAAATCGTTTTTGAATTCGGCTATACACCTTTACAAAAGAGATGTATAGGTCTCAAAGCTGCCCGAAGAAGTTCCACAAAGTGGAACTGGCTAGACTCAGATGCCACTATTGTAGATCAACAGGACTCTGAGGCTACTGTTAGTACAGCCCTGGCCAAAAGTTTTGAGAATTATACAAATATTAATATTTTCACAAAGTCTGTTGCTTCAGTGTTTTTAGATCTTTTTGGCAGTCGTTCTGGTATACTGAGGTACAATTACAAGCATTTCACAAGTGTCAGAGGCTTTTATTGACAATGACATGAAGTTTACATTGAAGTTTATGCAAAGAGTCAATATTTTCAGTGTTGACCCTTCTTTTTCAAGACCTCTGCAATTCTCCCTGGCATACTGAAAATCAACTTCTGGGCCACATCCTGACTGATGGCAGCCCATTCTTGCATAATCAATGCTTGGAGTTTGTCAGAATTTGTGGGGTTTTTTTGTTCACCCGCCTCTTGAGGATTGACCACAAGTTCAATGGGATTAAGGTCTGGGGAGTTTCCTGGCCATGGACCCAAAATTGAGGTTTTGTTCCTTGAGCCACTTAGCTATCACTTTTGCTTTATGGCAAGGTGCTCCATCATGCTGGAAAAGGCATTGTTCGTCACTAAACGGTTCTTGGATGGTTAGAAGTTGCTCTCGGAGGATGTTTTTGCACCATTCTTTATTCATAAACAAAAAAACATAAAAAAACTTTGCTATTGTTCAAAAATAACTAAAACATCAAAAACAGCTGCAACCTCTACTGAGGCATAGCACAGTCCCAAAACAAAAGATCCATATAAAGAGTTGCGCTAAGAAGTATTGAGTCAGACACCAATAAGGAAACAACAGTCCCAAAAGTGGAAAAAAGTTTCTGCGATAGCATGCGCACCATCCGCCACCTATAGCTGTAAGATCCAATGATGATCCCCTCCACCATAGGCAAAATGGTCACTTTCCAGATTGCACGGACCTTCTGTCACGGAAGGTCAGAGACACTTGTGGCTCTAAACCCAGCCAAGGCCTTTAAACATCCCAGGAGTCTCTTAGGGCATGTGGAATCCCCATCCAGGTATCGATATCACAGACGGTCCACAAAATAAGTCTTTTATATAAAGTCTTAGATGTTAATGCTACATTAGTTTTCTTTATTGTAGGCTTTCTTTCTTTTATTTTCATCTGGTGATCCAGCCAGTAAGTGTCAGCCTGGCTACCACAGAAGAGTCACTTCAATTGGATTCTAAGGGACTCACCTGTGGTAGTCGGGCCGATATGGGCGCTGAAGTGATTTAGAGGGAATAGGACTACAACTGAGAGTTCCAGAACTGGAGCTTCGTCAATGGGACAGTCTAGTCTGCGGTTGTGAGCATGCTCAGTCTTACCCCCATGTTTTATCTTGGAGCGGTCCTTTCAGCACCATGACCTTGTAAGCCACCAGATTGGTTTCCTTGAGCCCGCTCTGTTCCCTCAGAAGCAGCTTCTCGTGATGGTGATCAGCTGATGTTGATTTAAAGAGGTTGTAAACCTTCATGTTTTTCCACCTTAATGTATCCTATGCATTAAGGTGAAAAAACACCTGGCAGTGACCGGCCCCCAGCCCCCCCCCCACCCCCCCACCCCCGTTTTACTCACTTGAACCCTCAAACTTGTCGCATGGTGGGGACGCGCCCTCTCTCGGCTAGGGTGTTCTCAGCTGTTGATTGGATAGATTGATAGCAGCGCAGGCATTGGCTCTCACTGCTGTCAATCAAATCCCATGACGCGGCCGCGTCCTGCATTCTGCGTCTATGGAGGCCAAATGCTGGACTCGGGACCGTGCCCGCAAGGTAACACCCCCCCCCCCCCCCAGGGAGAGCTCTCCTCCCAGGGGGTTATCTAATGTGGGGAGGAGCCGAGAGAGCCACTGAGGGACCCCAGAAGACGAGGTTCAGGGCCACTCTGTGCAAAATGAGCTGCACAGTGGAGTAAGTATGGTACGTTTGTTATTTAAAAAAAAAAAATTCACCTTTAGCGTCACTTTAACTGAAGGATTTTTTGTTGTTCCTTTCTAGCAGTACTCAACAATGAAATATGAGCTGTAATACAAGTGGGGAACTTGTTCTGTTGAAAAACAACACTCTTAATGGCCGGATCACCAGATGAATAAAAAGGAAAGAAAGCCTACAATAAAGGAAACGAACGCGGCCCTCACATCTAAGAATTGATATAGAAGACTTAATTTGGGGACTGTCTGATATCAATAACTGGATGGGGATTCTTTATTCATGGATGTGTTTTTAGGAAAAACTGAGTGAGCCCCCTCCCTTGGCTGAGAAGCCCCCACACATGAATGGTCTCAGGATGCTTTGCTGTTGGCATGACACAGGACTGATGGTAGCGCTCACCTTTTCTTCCCAGGAAAAGGTTGTTTCCGGATGCCCCAAATAATCAGAAAGAAGATTCATCAGAGAAAATGACTTTTCCCCCAGTCCTCAGCAGTCCAATCCTTGTACCTTTTGCAGAATATCAGTCTGTCCCTGATGTTTTCCTGGAGAGAAGAGGCTTCATTGCTGCCCTTCTTGACACCAGACCATCGTCCAAAAGTCTTCTCCTCACTGTGTGTGACGATGTCCTCATACCTGCCTGCTGCCATTCCTGAACAAGCTCTGCACTGGTGGTGCCCCCGATCCCGCAGCTCAATCAACTATAGGAGACGGTCCTGGCGCTTGCTGGACTTTCTTGGGTGTCCTGAAGCCTTCTTCACAACAATTGAACCTCTCTCCTTGAATTTCTTGATGATCCGATAAATGGTTGATTTAGGTGCAATCTTAGTAGCAGCAATATCCTTGCCTGTGAATCCCTTTTTGTGCAAAGCAATGGATGACTGCACGTGTTTCCTTGCAGGTAACCATGGTTAACAGAGGAAGAACAATGATTTCAAGCACCACCCTCTTTTGTAATTAATTGCAATTCATCTGATCACTCTTCATAACATTCTGCAGTATACGCGAATTGCCATCATAAAAACCGAGGCAGTAGACTTTGTAAAAATGTATATTTTTGTCATTCTCAAATTTTTTTGGCCACGGCTGTAGATTACACAACCGGATAAACAGAACGAAAAATTATTTTTCAGGTTAAACAATACAATACTTCAGCTTTGTGTTTTAGCTGCTTGACTGGAGCTCTAATTCAATTATTTTTCACCAAGACCAATGTGTGGATTAAGAGCAGAAGGTATTAAAAGTAAAAAAAAATAAATAAAGGGCTTTAAGATGTAGGCAATACATACTCTTTGGGCTCCTTCACACTGTAGTGCTTTGGTAACCATTCTGAAATGGTACCCCAAAATTCTCAATGCAAATTGTATTTGCTTGCTCTGTGGTGCCTAAAATGCCATATGCCCCTTTTTTTTGGGTGAATCTGGTCGCCTACTTAAAATGAAAGAACTACCTTAACACAGCGAGACAGTGTGAACCCAGCCATAAAGGCAAAAAATGGTTTATATAAAAGCATTTTCTCTTTTCACCTTCTAAAACGCTTCAATTTTCTCCGCTCTATAGACAAAAGGATAAACAAAGCAATTTTGTTTAAGCTTCAGGAGGGAAAAAAAAAAAGGAGACAGGTACAGAAACAGGCAAAAGCTTGAGATAACAGAAGGCCAAAGATTTGTTGTATAGCAAAGTAAGAGTTTAACCTTTCCAAGGGAGAATTAATAACTCTAAATTATGTTACCTCTGACAGTTTCGGTGACATACGGAAAAAAATAATAATAAAATCATAAAAAAAAATAAATAAAAAAAAGTAAGCTAGTCCATTGGAAGTCATCAAATTGTAACATGATTTACAAATTTTGGAGGTGTTCTGAAGGGCTTTGCCGCAAGGTTAAAATGTCTAGCAGTCATAACTCCCATCAAACTCCAAAAGATGTATTGAGCCTCGTCTGGGGGTGGGGAGGGATTTTTTTTTTTTTTTAAAAGACGTAAAACGCTGGCTCTGAAGTGTATTGCTGAATTTTTCTGGCTATCTCTGCCTACCATGTAACATATGCTGTGCAGAAAATAGAACACACATAAAACACAATTCAGTAGCAAAACACATTTTTTTTTTCCAGTATACACGTGGTCACCCTATGATGTGCTTTTTATAGGGGGTGTGTATAGGGGCGCTTTAAAAATCTCTTTTTTTTATTTAATTTTACAATTATTTTGTAAAAACTTTTATAGAATTATTTACATTTAATTTAATTTTTTTTTTTTTTTATATATAACTTTATTACTGTCATGTGAATGGGCAGTTGACTGGTCCTCTTTATAGGGACATTGAGGGTCTTCCAATCCAGTATACAATATACACGTGGTCACCCTATGCTCTGCTTTTCATATGGGGAGTGTACAACGGTGCTTTAAACTTTTCTTTTTATTTAATGATTTTGAAAAAAAAAAAAAAAAAAATGAAATTCTTATACAGTTTTTTTTTTTACGGTCGTGCAATAGTATGGGCAGGCGAAAGGTCCTCTTTATATGGACATTGAGGGTCTTCCAATATATACGTTATCCCCCTATGCTGTGCTTTTTATATGGGGTGTGTACAGAGATGCTTTAACAATTAAATAAGTAAAAAGAAAAAAAAAAAGAAGAGTTAAAGAACCCCCGTACACACCCCATATAAAAAAAAAAAAAAGCACAGCAGAGGGTGACCACGTGTATATTGTATACTGGATTGGAAGACCCTCAATATCCCTAAAAAGAGGACCTGTCACCTCCCCTTGCTATCACATGACAGTAATAAAGTAAAAAAAAAACAAAAAAACTAATTTTTAAAAAGTGTATGAAATATTAAATTGTATAAAAGAATAAAAATAATTTTTACAAAATCATTTAAAAATGAAATAAGAAAAGTTAAATGATTTTGTAAAAAATACAATTTTATACAATTCTTTTTTTACACTTTACATTTTATTTTTTTACGGTCATGCGATAGCATGGGCAGATGACAGGTCCTTTTATAGGGACATTGAGGGCCTTCCATTGCAGCTATTCAAGTGCAGATCGTGCTTGGGGCCCCTTTCACACTGCCATGACTTGAAAGCCTGTGTAAACTTGAGGTCTATGGACCTCCACTCGCATCAAAGTCGGACCAAAGTAGTGCAGGGACCGACTTGAAAGTCACACAGATATGAATGGTACTCATTGGAAATCATGGGGTACAACTTGTAATGCAGTCCCAAATTGCAGTACAAGACGGACAAGTGTGAAAAGGGGCCTGAATATCTCAATCCGTAAGGACACTAGCCAAAGAACGACAGCTGTGACCCCGGTGCTTTCTTCCAGTGCAGCTTATCAAGCACAGCCCGTGTGCACTTTGAGAGCGCAATAAGAGTGATCAAGTGGCTCTACAGCCACCCGGATCACCTACTGGAAAGCCCTTCACTGGCTGTTAAAGCCGCTACCAAGCCCACAGCTGCCGTTGCCAGCTTGATTTAACCACTCGTCTACCATGCCGTTTATAAAATGTACCTTGGTAGACGAGTGGTTGCATCTAAACCCAAGAACAAAATTGTAATGTATTGTAGATTACCAGACCTTGGATGTGGCTGCATTCGTTTTCTGCACGGTGTAGAACTGCTGACCAGAGGAAATCTGTAATACTCCTGGGGAAGGTCCAGGCCCCACCTACTGCTCCATCTCTAGTGCCTGTGGATGCTGGTACCAAGGTATACCCATGCACCCGGAATACTGCTGTCTATTCAGGGAGACCCACGATCTAGTAAGCCACATTTTAGTTCCATCCCAAGCACTGGAAATGCATCACCCAGCTCGGCAGACAGTGTAACCTGTCTGAAAGTAGTCCGGGACATTGGACTCACCAATTCCCAGAGAGGAGGGGAATGGAACTGCTTCAGCTATGCACATACGTACCGAAAGGACTCGGGTACGCCGGTGGCTATGGACCATCCACAACCATTGGCAGCATACATCATGGGCTCATCAGCTGGCCACCAAGGGTTCCCTCCTACTCCAAACATACTGAGGCACCACAGGGGAAGACTTAGAGGCTGACCAAATGTAAGTAAGGAAGGGCTTCACTAGAGCCTCTTCACCCACAGGGATAGCTGCTTCAGACGGACAAGTGACTTTGGGGAAAACAAAAATGAGATGTGGAAGTTCCCACAACTAGGATACTAACAAAAGTAGTCAGTTTGTGTGTGTCTGTGTCCATCTCTCTATCTACAGTGCCTTGAAAAAGTATTCATACCCCTTGAAATTTCCCACATTTTGTCAAGAACGTAAATATGTATTTTATTAAAAGAAATAAAAAGAGGAAAAACCCTGGGATTGTATGGGTGAGGGGGAGGTAGGTATACAGGGAGAGTAGTAGTGTGATTGGTATGACGAGGTACCCAAAAGTAGTAAAAACAATATACTTTATTTGAAATATGCAAAATAGGGTAATTTAAAAAGCAATGAACAGTTCATACAAAATACCTAGACCATGTAAATGGAGGTTCTGAGATAAAGAAGCATGCATATACATGATACATTAGGAACCCAACATGTTTCGGATTTAAAAGTACAGTTCCTTCTTCAGGGGTTTCCTGTGAGGATATATTGTATGATTCATTCACAGAATTGTATGCATATCCTAGATGAGTTAAAACTTGATGGCTTATCAGGTGATATTCCAAGTTCCAGTCTCCATAACATCAGTCACATATATCTTAGAGGAGTAGAGCAACATGTAGGCTTACGTATTAGGAACCAAGGATTGAAGATGGTCTGGAAACCCTGCAGTATGTATAAATGGGAGACCGCAAAGCCCCCCAGGTGCGTCAACGGTGCCAAACCACCAGCGTCCACGAGGAACCGCGGGAGAGGAAAGAGGGATGTGCGTCCTTCAATCTTTCAGTCTGCCATAAGATTCATCCTCCTCCTAGATGTCTAGGTGTGCTGCACACCTAGACTGGACATCTAGGAGGAGGATGAATCTTATGGCAGACTGAAAGATTGAAGGACGCACATTTTATGTGATAGACCAACACAAAGTGGCACATAATTGTGAGATGGAAGCAAAATGATAAATGGTTTTCAAATTTTTACAAATATGTGAAAAGTGTGGGGGGGACATTTGTATGGCGCCCCACGGAGTCAACACTTTGTAGAATCCCCTTTCTCTGCAATTACAGCTGCAAGTCTTTTTGGGGATGTCTCTACCAGCTTTGCACATCTAGAGAGGGACATTTTTGCCCATTCTTCTTTGTAAAATATCTCAAGCTCTGTCAGATTGGATGGAGAGCGTCTGTGAACATCAATTTTCAAGTCTTTCCACATATTCTCCATTGGATTTAGGTCTGGACTGTGACTGGGCCATTCTAACACATGAATATGCTTTGATCTAAACCAGGGGTCTCAAAGTACCGGCCCGCGGGCCATTTGCGGCCCGCGGACCGGCTAAAAATGGCCCGCAGGCAGGGCCGATCCAGGACTAGAGGTCGACCGATATTTGGACAATTAGGCCGATATATAGCACTGGCCGCTGCTCTTCCTCCCTTCTCCACACTCAGCGCTTGATGCTTGTGTGAAACTGACAAGTAACAGGAGGAGAGAGACAGAGGGATCTGTCAGATTTGAGGTTGATGTCGGGGGTGGGCGGGACCCGGCCGGGGTGGGCGGGACCCGGCTAATATCAAACACCAGCCAATGGGATCTGGGCGGGCAGCTACGTGTGTGTGGCCCGCCCCTTTTCTTAAGCAGCCCAATCATTGGCTGGTGTTTGACAGCTGCTGGTCCCGCCCACCCCGACATCAACCTCAATTCTGACAGATCCCTCTGTCTCTCTCCTCTGTGCTACGTGTCAGCTTCACACAAGCATCAAGCGCTGAGTGTGGACAGCTCCTTGTCAGTTTCACACACGGTTACACTCCGCTCAGTGTGAAACCTGCCAGTGGCACCTGCCTGTGCCAATCAGTGCCATCTGTCAGTGCCATCTGTCAGTCCCAGCTGCCAGTGCCACTGCAAATCAGTGCCACCTGCCAGTGCCAACCAGTCTGCCATTGCCACCTGCCACCTCCAACCAGTAACACCTGCCAGTGCCACCTGCCACCGCCAATCAGTGCCACCACCAACCAGTGCCTGCCAGTGCCACCGCCAACCAGTGCCCCTGCCAATCAAAGCCACCTGCCAGTGCCACCTTCCGCCACCTGCCAGTGCCACGCCAATCAGTGCCACCTGCCAGTGCCAACCAGTGCTTGCCAGTGCCACCTGCCACCACCTGCCAGTGCCATGCCACTCAGTGCCACGCCAATCAGTGCCACCTGCCAGTGCCAATAGTGCCACCTGCCAGTTCCAAACCAGTGCCACCTGCCAGTTTCAAACCAGTGCCACTTGCCAATGCCTGCCAGTGCCACCTTCCAGTGCCACTGCCAATAAGTGCCACCTGCCAGTGCCATTGCCAATCAGTGCCACCTGCCAGTGCCATCTGTCAGTGCCAATCAGTGCACCCTCCAAACAGTGCAACGTGCCACCTGCCAGTGCCACCTGCCAGTGACAGACAGTGCCACCTGCCAGTGCCACCTGCCTAAGCCAACCAGTGCCATCTGCCACAGCCAACCCGTGCCACCCGTACTGAGGACATCAAGTGTGTGGTAGAGTGACAGGAGCAAGCAGGGAGGAGTGGAGTGGGTGAGGTTTTTTTTTTTCAAATCGGCCTAAAATATCGGCCACAAAAATCGTCATCATATATCGGCCATCGGCCGCCCCGATTTCTGAATATTGGCATCGGCCAGAGAAAAATCCATATCGGTCGACCTCTATCCAGGATGTCTTTTTGAACTGCACCCAGGCACCGCAGAGGGGGAGGCGCCAAAGAGCTTTACCTCTCCATCTCTTCTGTCCTCTCCGCTGCACGCTGCTGCAGCCCAGAGAGAGAACAGAGCTGAGAATGGAGCGGAGGAAGGATCCGCTCATCGATCCGCCCACCTAGGCATTGACGATCGACCAGAGCCCCAAACCAGGGTCCTGCTGCCACCTCAGGGCAGGAGATTGTGTTCTCTGGGTCCCCTGTCACTAGGCCTGTATGGAAGCCAGGAGGAGAGGACTCTGGAGGCAGATGATCCTGACTGCCAGGAGAGGTGAGTGAGTCATCACACTGAGGCAAAGTCCTTAGTGGGGTGACTGGGGTAGAAATTTGTGCAGTGTGGGGGGTATTTTTATGCAGTGTGGAGGGTGATTGTGCAGTGTGGGGGGGTAATTGTGTAGTGTGGGGGTAATTATGGAGTGTGTGGGGATAATTATGGAGTGTGGGGTATTTTATGGAGTGTGGGGGGTATTTTATGGAGTGTGGGGCTATTTGTGCAGTGTGTGGCTATTTGTGCAGTGTTGGAGGGGTAATGCTGGGGGTTAATAATGCGTTTGCTGACACCAATGCTGGGTTAATAATGCGCTTACGGACACCAGTACTGGGTATAATGCGTTTGCTGACACTAGTGCTGGGGGTTAATAATGCGTTTGCTGACACCAGTGCTGGGGGTTAATAATGCGTTTGCTGACACCAGTGCTGGGTATAGTATAGTATAGTATTGCTGGTATAGTTCATTGCTTTTGAAGTTTTAAAAGTTTGCATGCGGCCCCCCATGGGATATGAAAATTGTCATGTGGCCCTCAGGCAATTTGAGTTTGAGACCCCTGATCTAAACCATTCCATTGTAGCTCTGGCTGTATGTTTAGGGTCGTTGTGACAGACTCACCCGGGGCAGAGGCTTTTGGAGGGGACTAAATGCTAGCCTCTTGCCTACTGACTATGGGCCCTGGCATTTGAGGGAGCTACAAGCATTTAGGAAGATCTTCTGTTATGTAATGCAAAAGGACATTATTAAAAGGAGGCCATGGTGGTTTCTGCCAGCTTGGGGTGGTTTGTATATTGTCTCATTGTGTTGTGTACTCTTTGCTGGGTCGTTTGGGGTGTGGCTGTATTCCAATGTTCTATTGTGTCTGTCTGCCTTGGATATTATGGGATGTGTACGTAGATTAGCTGTGAGATTGGTGGGGGCGAATTCCTCCAACAGCTCTCACTGCTGATTGGACAGTCTACCCCGCCCGGAATGCAAAGGTGGGGAAGATTGTCCAGAGTATTATCTGTGTACCTGTGTTTTCAATAAAGAGTCCATGTTCAGCAACCAAACGAGTATTGTCTTGTTGTGTTTGTTGTTAGCAGTTGGAATATCTGATATATATATTCAGACTGGGAGGAAGTGGTATATGACGAAAGCACTCAAGCGGAGTGTGGGACGTTTTGTTACAGTCGTTGTCCTGCTGCAAGGTGAACCTCCGGCCCCAGTCTCAAGTCTTTTGCAGACTAACAGGTTTTCTTCTAAGATTGTCCTGTATTTGGCTCCATCCATCTTCCCCATCAACTCTGACCAGCTTCCCTGTCCCTGCTGAAGAAAAGCATCCCCACCACATGATGCTGCCACCACCATGTTTCACGGTGGGGATGGTGTGTTCAGGGTGATGTGCAGTGTTAGTTTTGCACCACACATAGCGTTTTGCTTTTATACCAAAAAGTTCAATTTTGGTCTCATCTGACCAGAGCACCTTCTTCCACATGTTTGCTGTGTCCCCCACACAACTTCTCGCAAACTGCAAACAGGACTTCTTATGACTTTCTTTCACCAATGTCTTTCTTCTTGTCACTCTTCCATAAAGGGCAGATTTGAGGAGAACACGACTAATAGTTGTCCTGTGGACAGATTCTCCCACCTGAGCTGTGGATCTCTGCAGCTCCTCCAGAGTTACCATGGGCCTCTTGACTGCTTCTCTGATTAACGCTCTCCTTGCCCGGCCTGTTTAGGTGGACGGCCGCGTCTCGGTCTTGCCATTATTCGGATGATGGAGTGAACAGAGCTCCATGAGATGTTCAAAGCTTGGGATACTTTTTTATAACCTAACCCGGCTTTAAACTTCTCCCCAACTTTATCCCTGACCTGTCTGGTGTGTTCCTTGGCCTTCATGATGCGGTTTGTTTACTAAGGTTCTCTAAAAAAAAAAAAAAACTCAGAGGGCTTCACAGAACAGCTGTATTTATACTGAGATTAAATTACACACAGGTAGACTCTATTTACTGATAAGGTGACTTCTGAAGGAAATTGGTTCCACTAGATTTTAATTAGGGGTATCAGAGTGAAGGGGGCTGAATACAAATGCACACCACACATTTTTTAGGTATTTGTAAAAAGAAATTGAAAACCTTTGCTCATTTTCCTTACATTTTACAATTATGTGCCACTTTGTGTTGGTCTATCACATAAAATCCCAATAAAATACATTTACGTTTTTGATTGTAACATGACAAAATGTGGAAAATTTCAGGGGGGTAGGAATACTTTTTCAAAGGCACGGTATATATTCTTTTTCCAAATAAACATTTATTCCAGGAAACCCACTATAAAAAGGAAATATTTTCTGAGCACGAATGGTCTTTTAGATGCTCTGGAGGGAAAATTAACAGAGTGGTGCAAGCATAATGCTTGCACCACACTTCTAAAACAACAAATAGTGGCACAAGCACCTTTAATAATTAGGGCTGAAAACACCGTACAGCACAGTACAGATGGAGTGGTATGCTCTGGATTAGGGGCCTCATGTGCACAGGGGGACAAAAAAGAAGCCTTCTGGCCATTGAAGTTAATTAACGCACAAGTGTTGTGTGGTTTTTTTTTCTGCCAAAACGCTGCTGCTCCAGGACGCACTGGCAGTGTTTTTTTTTTCTTCCCTCTAAATGCCCCTGCCATTAAAAGCTTCTAAAAGCCATACTGTGAATGGACACACATAACAGAGAGGGACGTTTTGAAGCAGGGAAAAAAAAAAAAAAAAAAAACACAACCTGCCTGACGCCCCTAAAAGCGGCAGTAAAAACGCCCTGTGTGCATGAGGCCGTACTCTGCTCATCTGAGATTGGGGAGTGAAGAGAACAGCTGTGCAGGTTCTGCTTGTATAATTAATCAATGCACGAGCAGAGGGAGGGATGGGAGCCCACAGCTCACGTCCAGTATGCCAGGTCCAACCTGGCGAGGATCTGCGCCAATTTTCTTTACTGAAAAATGCCGCATTCCCTTTGTTAGTTTGTTTCAGAACCCAGGACAGGTTCTATTTCACTGTGAAAAACACAAAAATTGGCGTGGGTGGTGCAGACAGACCTAAAACAGGTCTATATGCTTAGATCATGTGGTGCACGCCACTCTACAGCTTTCTGGAAGCTTAAGTGATTGTAAAGTCTTGTTTTTTTGTCCTCTTTAAAAATAACAAACATGTTATACTTACCTGCTCTGTGTGATGGTTTTGCACAGAGCAGCCCAGATCCTCCTCTTCTCAGGTCCCTCTTCTGTGATCCTGGCCCCTCCCTCCCGTTCAGTGCCCCCACAGCAAGCGGCTTGCTATGGGGGCACCAGAGTCACAGCTCTGTGTGTCCATTCAGACATGGAGCCCCCCTGTCAGGGCTGGGCTCAGCCCTTCCTTCTCTGAGCTGGCCGCTCAGCTGTCGGCTAATTGCCAGCTCCTATCTCTCCACAGTTACTCAGCTGTTGTTGATATCCTGCTCATCAGTCCTGCCTACTTAAACCAACCAGTCCAGAGGAGCTCTGCCTTCGCCTTGGTCAACATCACAAGAAACATCTCCTGCGTTCCTGTTTAAAGACTGGCTTTGCTGATATCCCTACTTGCTCCGGATCCTGCTTGCTGTTCCACTACTTTGATCCCTGACTTCTGGCTTGGCTGACTATCCGTTACGGTTACTGAACTCTGGCTATGTTTTGACTAAGTTTGTTCTTTTTACTTTTATTATTAAACAAGTGTGATTTAACTGTACTTCTGTCTCTGTCTAATTCCATGATTTCTGACAGCCCCCCCCTGGCCCCGCTCCCTCTCGCCTCAGCTAATCAGGAGGGATAATCTCGGGCAGCTGAGACACTCATTGACATCACTGGACAGAGAGGGACCTCAGGTAAGTATTGGGGGGCTGAGGGGGGCTGCTGCACACAGAAGGCTTTTTATCTTAATGCATAGAATGCATTAAGATAAAAAAACCTTCTGCCTTTACAACCCCTTTAGTTAATGCCCTGATCGGCTTTTGAATGAAAGCTTGGATGGTCCCGTACAGAAGTAGAGGAGAGACCTTAGGCCAGTTTCACACAGGCTTCAGCTTGTAGAAGAGTTGTGTGAACAGCAAGCTTTGTTGACGCTTTTAAAAAGTACCATTCAGCTCCAGTTTGTAAATGTTTAAAACCGACCCTAACGGGAGAGCTGATGGGCACTTTAAACAAGCGGTTAGCAGGCTTCCGCACTTCTTGAAGCTTGTTGAAAGCCTGCTAGAACTTTGCTTAAAGTGGCAATCAGCACCTCTATTAGGATCTGCGTTCAATATTTACAAACTGAAGTTTCCAAAAAACAAGTTTTAACTTTAGTTATACTTCAGAGGGGAGAGGGATTAGAATGTTTGTCGGGTTATTATTGCTGTCTGTGCCTCCGTAACCAGATTCAGCCTCTATTTGTCCTGTTTACCATTATTTAAAAAAAAAAAAAAATGTAGTTGTCCCCAGAAAAGTAATAGAGGAAATCTTCCAATGGGATCACTAATTCTAGTCACCTGGGGGGGGGGGGGTCCCCAAGGAATTTGTTTCATTTGCAGGGATTTCCTCTCACTTCCTGTTTGGTTAAGGGACAGGAAGTGAAAGGAAATCTTTGCAATGGGACACAGATGGCGAAAAGATGGAAAAAAAAAAAAAAAAATCAGACACTGGTTATAATCCTCTCTTACTCTATCCCAAATGGGGAGAAAAAAAAAAATTTTACCTGTAGTTCTACTTTAACCGCTTGCCGACAAGCCGCCGCAGTTGCACTGCGGCAACATGGCGCAACATGCGCGAATCGCCGCCATGTTACGTCGGTAACATATACGGCCCCCTGCTCGCCCACGGAGCCGATGCGTGTGCCCGGCGGTCGCGATCACCGCCGGGCTCCCGCGATCACTCGGGGCACACGAGAACCGGGAGCTGTGTGTGTAGACACACAGTTTCCGGTTCTCCGAGGGGAGGACAGATCGTCTGTTCACACAGAGTATGAACAGCGATCTGTCATCTCCCCTGCACAGTCCCCTCCCCCCTTCAGTTAGAACACACAATGGGGAACACATTAACCCCTTGATCGCCCCCTAGTGGTTAACCCCTTCACCGCCAGTGACATTTTTGCAGTAATCACTGCATTTTTATTGCGCTGATCGCTGTAAAAATGACAATGGTCCCAAAAATGTGTCAAAATTGTCCGACGTGTCCGCCATAATGTCGCAGTCCCGATAAAAAGCGAAGATCGCCGCCATTACTAGTAAAAAAAAAAAAAAATTCTATTTTGTAGACGCTATAACTTTTGCGCAAACCAATCAATATACGCTTATTGCGTTTTTTTTTAACCACAAATATGTAGAAGAATACATAATCGGCCTAAACCGAGGAGAAAAATTGTTTTTTTTATATATTTTTTGGGGGTATTTATTATAGCAAAAAGTAAAAAATATTGCGTTTTTTTCAAAATTTCGCTCTTTTTTTGTTTTTTGTCCTTTCTATTTTTACATCTAAGAGATTTATATCCCTACTTGCTGCTACCTCTCTGCTGCTTTCTAGACTGCAATATCTGTGTCTCTTGAAAGTCAGATCCAGCACATATTGCTAATCCAGCACTAGATACACCTCCTATACACCTTCCACATTCTCCTTACCCCTGTACTATTTCTTTACATGTTATTTTTGTTTGGTAGCAGTACTATTATGCTAAATGAGTTAATAACAATCAAAGGTTATAAATATTGAATTATATAGCTCTTGACAAGCCTTATAAAATTTATACTCATTGGCATATATTAAGTATATTCCCTCTGCAATGAGCCTTTAAAAGTATTGTTTATACATAAAATAATCTGATTATTTATTTCATTATCTAAGTACCCCCCATATTAGCCTGTCCCCAAATTCTTTTCAAGGCATATAAAATGGATCCTTTTTTTTTTTTTTTTTTTTTACTTATGGTACCTCAACTTTTTGTTTTTAGGGTTGCCTCTCTCGACCCCAGTATATCGCTTTGGCCTATGCGCATCCGGGTCGGGCAGGGTAGGTGAATCTGTATACCTCCTTGTGGAGACATGTTGCTCATCAAGACCTAGCTTTAACCACCCAAGAACAGCACCCATACCCACAACAATACAGCTGCTCACCATCCCTTCTAACACATCTTGCCTTTTCATGTGGTCTTTTAAAACCTCTTTCAGAGTAACCAATGTAACTCTTTCAGGTAGGTGATCAATTGATCATTTAACCTTCAAATGGTTATCCATTGGTAGTTTTTTTTACAACATCTGATTTATGTACTACTTTTTTCAATTAATCTAGATGAACCCCTCTTTTCAATCATGCCCCTGAAGAAGGACTGAAAAAATATTAAGCACCCCGAAACGCGTCGGGCTTGAAAAGAGTTTCTCTGTATACCTTATCATTGCTTACTGTTTTTATGTAAACTATGCTAACTATGTAATATGTTTTTGCTACCTAGGATATCCACAATGTTTTTAGCAAATGTATTTCTTCATTAAATAAAAATATCCTTTTATACTTTATATTAGTTTGTACTCTCCTATATATTCTACTTTTGTGCAAGTGCCGGGAAAGTCCACTTAGGGGAACCTTCTTTTTTCTTTTTTTGTTTATAGCGCAAAAAATAAAAACCGCAGAGGTGATCAAATACCACCTAAAGAAAGCTCTATTTGTGGGGGAAAAAAGGACATCAATTTTGTTTGGGTGTAACGTCGCACGACCGCGCAATTGTCAAAGCGACGCAGTGCCGAATCGCAAAAAGTGCTCTGGTCAGGAAGGAGGTAAAATCTTCCCGGGGCTGAAGCGGTTAAAAGCATCAAAAAAAGCTAGCTGAAAGCTCCTCTCATTTCCTGGTCTCTCATGCTTTGCTGAGGTAGTAGGAGCCGTTGGCTCCTGCTGCAGACAGTCAAATCCTGTGACAAGGGAGTGGGGGGGGGGCTGAGCCAGACTGTTCGTGTCTATAGACACAGGCAGCATGGCTTGGGAGAGAGCCTGCAGGTGTATCCCCAGAACAAGTGGCTTGTGGGGGGGGGGGGGGGGGCCCGAGAAGAGGAGGTTCAAGGCTGCTCTATGGAAAACCATTATAGTATTAACAGGTTTGTGATTTTAAAAAGAAAAAAATACCACTTTAAAAAAAATTTAAAATGACATAATCATTTTAGTGATAGGATTTATATCTACTGCACTGCCATCACCAGACAAGTTTAACTCTAGACCCATGACTTTAAAATTTTGTTATTACATTTCATTACCATTTCCAAATACTTGGTCTCCTTTGATGTCACAATGCACTAAACACTTACTTCCCATCCTTCCATTTCCAGTCCTTTCTTTCCATATATATCATAGATGGCTCTTGACTGTGGATCACTAAGCACTGCAAAATATAAAAAAAAAAAAAAAAATTTAATTAAAAAAAAAAAAAAAAAAAAAGTAAAATTGAAGTATTTTGGGTCAGCAGAAACATGGAAGCATTAGGTCGGGGGGGGGGGGGGGGTGAAGGGCAGCCAAGTCCTTGTGAATATTTGCAAATGAAGCCATTGTGTCTCTTCTGATATTGGAACATCACATCTTTGAACGTTGGGCCTTGTAAAGATGGGCTTCAGCTTGCATTAGCGCAGTGTGTACAGCAAGCTTCCACAAAATATTTGCAAAAGCCTTCAGCAAGCTTCAAGCAGCTTTGTAGCAAGGGGACACTTTAAAGCGCATAGGCAGTGAGGGCAAAAAGTATTTGATCCTCTGCTGGTTTTGTACGTTTGCCCACAGACAAAGAAATGATTAGTCTATAATTTTAATGGTCGGTTTATTTTAACAGTGGGAGACAGAACAAAAAAAAAAAAATATCCAGAAAAACGCATTTCAAAAGAGTTATAAATGGATTTGCATTTTAATGAGTGAAATGGAGACTGGATAGGGCACTCCAGGACCTTAATGTGCTTTTTCTTAAACCACTCTTTTGTTGCCTTGGCCGTGTGTTTTGGGTCATTGTCATGCTGGAATACCCATCCACGACCCATTTTCAATGCCCTGGCTGAGGGAAGGAGGTTCTCACCCAAGATTTGACGGTACATGGCCCCGTCCATCGTCCCAGAAAAAAACCCGCAAAGCATAATGTTTCCACCTCCATGTTTGACGGTGGGGGATGGTGTTCTTGGGGTCATAGGCAGCATTCCTCCTCCTCCAAACACACCAAAGAGCTTGATTTTGGTCTCATCTGACCACAACACTTTCACCCAGTTCTCCTCTGAATCATTCAAATGTTCATTAGCAAACTTCAGACGGGCCTGTACAGTACATGTGATTTCTTGAGCAGGGGGACCTTGCGTGGCGTTGCAGGATTTCAGTCCTTCACGGCGTAGTGTGTTACCAATTGTTTTCTTGGTGACTATGGTCCCAGCTGCCTTGAGATCACTGACAAGATTTTTTTTAGTTCTGGGCATATTCCTCATTCATGATCATTGAAACTCCACGAGGTGAGATCTTGCATGGAGCCCCAGACCAAGTGAGATTGCAAGTTATTTTGCGTTTCTTACATTTGAGAAAAAAATGGCACCAAATGTTGTCACCCTCTCACCAAGGTGCTTGGCGATGGCCTTGTAGCCCATTCCAGCCTTGTGTAGGTCTACAATCTTGTCCGGGACATCCTTGGACGGCTTGGCTATGGTGGAGAGATTGGAATCGGATTGCTTCAGTGGACAGGTGTCTTTTATACAGGTAACAAGCTGAGATTAGGAGAACTCCCTTTAAGAAAGTGCTCCTAATCTCAGCTGGTTACCTGTATAGAAGACACCTGGGAGCCAGAATTCTTGCTGATTGATAGGGGATCAAATACCTATTTCACTCATTAAAATGCAAATCAATTTATAACTTTTTTGAAATGCGTTTTTCTGGATATTTTTGTCGTTATTCTGTCTCTCATTGTTCAAATAAACCGACCATTAAAATCATAGACTGATCATTTCTTTGTCAGTGCGCAAACGTGCAAAATCAGCAGGGGATCTTCCCTCACTGTATATGCGCTTTAAAGTGTCCTCTTGCTACAAAGCTGCTTGAAGTGTAGACTAGACTTGTGTGGTTGTTTGTCTGGCAAATGGACACCTCTTTGGGTGTTCAGGGGGGGGGGGGTTTGAAGTGGCACGGTGTACATGTGAGGACACAAAATGGGAAATGGGGAGATTATTATTATATAGGATTTATACAGCACCAGCAGTTTTCACAGCACTTTACAAAATGAAGGCAGAGTTTACAGTTACAATACAATTTGGTACAGGAGGAATCAGAGGGCCCTGCACATTGGAGCTTACAATCTAGAAGGGAGGGTCAAGTGATACCAAAGTTAATAACTGGGGGATGAGCTGATGGAGAAAAAAAACAAAAAAAAAAACAGTTTATTAGTTAGAAGCATGATAGATAGGCTTCCTTAAAGAGGAGGGTTTTCAGAGATCGTCTAAAGATGGATAGATTAGGAGATAGTCGGACAGATCGAGGTAGGGAGTTTCAAGGGATGGGAGAGGTTCAGGGGAGGTCCTGGAGGTTAGCATGGGAGGTGGTAAAAAGGGAGCTAGAGAGCAGGAGGTCTTGGGAGGACCAAAGAGAGCGGCTTGGTTGATATTTTGAGACTAGGTTAGTGATTTAGCTGGGGGCAGAGTTGTGGATGGCTTTGTAAGTTGTTGAAGGTAATTTGAATTCTATTAGTTGGGCAAGCGGAAGCCAATGAAGGGATTGGCAAAGAGGGTGGAGGAAGCCAGTGGAGGGATTGGCAGAGAGGGGTGGAGGACACTGAATGGTTGGTAAGGTAGAGGATTCTTGCGGCAGCATTCATGGTGGACTGAAGGGGGCATGGACTATGTAAAGGTAATCCAATTAGTAGGGAGTTGCAGTAGTCAAAGCGAGAGACAACCAGGGAGTGAATTAG
This sequence comes from Lithobates septentrionalis, assembly GCA_037952835.1. NCBI lineage: Eukaryota > Metazoa > Chordata > Amphibia > Anura > Ranidae > Lithobates > Lithobates septentrionalis. The sequence goes on along the minus strand of JBBDGP010003969.1, from coordinate 23,667 downwards.
AAGCTTAGAAGTTAGTGATGTGCGAGGAGACGTGATGGGGTGACCTGAGGGGTAGAGGGATAGATTTGGTGTCATAGAAATGGTATTGGGAGGCTATCAGCTGACCCAGTGATGAGGTGTAGATGGAGAATAGGAGAGGTCCAAGGACAGAACCTTGGGGGACCCCAACGGTAAGAGGAGTAGGAAAGGAGGAAGTAGAGTTGTAAGTGACACTGAAGGTGCGGTGAGATAGGTAATATTTGAACCAAAACGGAGAGCACAACCACAGAGACCAAAGAAATAGAGATTTTTTTTTAAGGAGGAGGGGTCAACTGTATCAAAGGCAGCGGAGAGGTCCAAGAGTAAGAGTACTGTTGGTTTAGCTGTTAGTAAGCAGTTTGTGAGTTTTAGGGAGATAGAGCCTTGTACTGTGTATGCAGCAGAATGCGAATCTCAATGGTGGTAAAAATCTGCACTTGGTTCAGTAACTTGGTCCATCCCAAACGAGACATCTTCTTACATCTTCTAGGCGGCCGAAGATTCTCTACTGTAGACCAGGGGGTCTCCATACTTTCTAAATAAAGGGCCAGTTTCCTGTCCTTCAGGCTTTAGGGCTGCCAGACTGTAGCTAGTGGGAGTAGAAAATGCCCCATTGGTTTTAATGGGAGGAATAATGACCCATTGTATCAGTGGGAGGAATAGTGCCCCATCATAGGGGTCGGTGGGAGGAATCGTGCTTCATCATTGCGGTCAGTGGATTGTATGTTGCCCAATCATTGAAGTCAATGGATGGAATGGTGCCCCAAGGGCTGCATATAGGCAATCATAGGGCCACATCCAGCCCACGGCTCACAGTTTGGAGACCACTGCTGTAGATTACTACCTGAGCCCTAAAATCTGGGTACATCGTTAAAAGAAAAGTATGGGGTTTGTTTTTTTCAGGATCATACTTACCTAGGTGGATGCAGCATCGATCCAATGTTGCATCTGTCCCCTGCTGGCTCTAGCACTGAGAACCAAGCGATCAAACACCGCTGATTGCTCAGTTCTCAGGGCTCCCTGAGCAGAGAGCTGGTGGTTTTCAGTCATCGCTCTCTGCTCTGCCTCGTTCCCCCCCCATTGCTCACTGGAGCATTGAGCTGTGGGGGGGGGGGGGGGGGTAGGAGTGTCTGGCTCAGGCTCTCAGTGGCTTGCTTAGAGTCTGAGCTGGGTGCCAGTCCAGGCATGTGGGCGGATCCCATCTTCATTGTGGCATGAGCTGGGACCAGCTCTGTGACGTCAGCTGACATCTAAGTCAGTGCAGAACGAATGGCACTCCTACGATCCACAGGAGAAGTACAGCCAAATGAGCTTTAGCCGTACTTCTCCTTTAAGCAAAAAGTAACCAGCTATGGTTTCTTATGGTCTAACACTGTTGACCCCCCATTGTGATGGAGCACCCCAATGGCCAGCCGCGAGAAGCAAAATGCATCTCTCAAAAAAGAGTTCCCTTACAGGTGCTCAATATTTTGGAGTTCTTAGGTGCTTCACAGGAAAGAAGTTTGGTAGCATCCACTATGGCATTCCCACAAGTACACACACAGATGCCTTCTTGAGTGCCCAGACCTGCACACCTGCCGTTGTGTGTCCATTATGAAGGACTCAACCGCTCCTTGATGGATTTTTTTTTTAAAGATTTTACATCATGGAAAAAATATAAGAGGAGCAGCTGGAACCCACAAACGGAGCCCAGGAACACTAAAAAGGTCCTAGGTGGAGATGACCAGCTTCGGGAATCATGGAAAGGAGATCTCACTGTCGGGCATATATCCAAGGCATATATGAAGCTAAGGGCTGTTTTAGCCCACTAGTTTCCATCTAGAACTAAAATATTGTTTTTGGACAGAAAGACCCTTTTAAAACATTCGTCAATCAATAACTTCAAAAACACGGGGAACTAAAGTCGGTATTGCAGTCTATCACCAATCAGATTGCAGATGTCAATTTTTTTTTTTAATGCACATTTTGCATCTCTTTGCTACGGGCAACAAAGACACTTTCAATGTAGTTTGTATATTCAAAGCACATTGCTTTTCCAAGACGCTTCGATCATGAGTGCATTTTCCCAATGCAGCAAAAACAACTTAAAAAAAAAAAAAAAAAAAGGGTGGAAACAGGCCGACAATCAAAGACAGCAGCAGCGTAATCAGAGAACCCGTTAAGATCAAAAACGCTCAGCAAATTGATTTCTGTATATTTGTCGTGGATGGGTACATCACGTCCGATAAGCACGTATTGTCTTTACATTAATTTATCATCCGTCGCGCTCGAAGCTGCTGCGCCAGCCATTAAAAACACATTTCGAGGCGAGCTGGTAAGTGGCGCTTCTGATACACTTCTCAACGCTGGGAACTTCAGCTGTACAAGATCTTCGCCGATTCCTCTTGAGCTAATTACAAGAATACGGAACTGAGGGTTTCCACAACAAGCCGGATACCGCTCACTGCCTGTCAGTTGTTGAGAAGATTGAAAGAAAAAAAAAAGAAGAAGAAGGAAGAAGAATTCTAGTATTCCCTCGAGATGGAGGATTGTAGATCCAGAAGAGCTGAAGCTCGCCTAATCACTGCGTTAACTAGTGTTTCTCATTTTGCTGAAGAGGCTAAAAACAGGGAAACAAATGTTTTTGATTGGATAACAGTACATAGGTTTAAATGAGAGGTCGCTTGAATGCCCAGCCGGCCTACTTATTACTTTACATGCTTGCCCACTCTCCGTTGGAGCCCCAGCTAAATAACAAGGTATAGGGAGCACATGGGGAGAAGAGTAACATTTATAGGCGATTCCACCATGGACTGTTGACCCAGATAATATCGGATTGTCTCCTGTGGGGATCAGAAAGGAATTTTTTTTTCTCTGCTGGAGCAAACTGGACCATGCTTTACTGGGGGTTTTTTTTGCCTTCCTCTGGATCAACCATGTGTATTTGATTCTGTAAATGGAGGTTTTCTATTATTTTTTTCTATTGGTTGAATTAGAGGGACGTCGGTGTTTTTTTAACCCAACTATGATCTCTTCCCAAAGAAAACAGAGAAGTGCATATCAAAGTGCAATTAAAAACTCTTTATTAACCAGTTCCCGCCCAGCCTATAGTACAATAACGGCCGGGTGGGACCGCTCTAGTTCCTGGGTGGACGTCATATGACGTCCACCCCGTGTCGCTCTACGGTACGATCTGTCACCCACTGGTGTCCACCATGTGATTGCAGTGACCAATCACAGCAGATAACATGATAATTGTACACAATGGATGGCTTCCATTCATTGTGTTGATCTCTGATTGTTCACATTGATCACATGGTACAGATATGGCAAATCACAGCCCATCTGTACCATGTGAAAAGCTGTGGCCAATCACAGCTAATCACAATAGTAAACACTGAATTAATTGATTTAGAGCGGAAACTGCGAGCCAGGCATTCTCGTTCAACATCAGTGTCAGACCTCACAAATGCTCTTCTGGAAGAATGGTCAAACACTCCCATAGACACACTTAACCTTGTGGATGGCCTTCCCAGAAGAGTTGAAGGTGTTATATCTGCAAAGGAGCCAACTCAATATTGAACCCTAAGGACTTATGCCCTGTACACACGGTCAGATTTTCCGATAGAAAATGTGTGATAGGACCTTGTTGTCGGAAATTCCGACCGTGTGTGGGCTCTATCACACATTTTCCATCGGATTTTCCGACACACAAAGTTTGAGAGCTTGCTATAAAATTTTCCGACAACAAAATCCGTTGTCGGAATTTCCGATCGTGTGTACACAAATCCGATGCACAAAGTGCCACGCATGCTCAGAATAAATAAAGAGATGAAAGCTATTGGCTACTGCCCCGTTTATAGTCCCGACGTACGTGTTTTACGTCACCGCGTTCAGAATGATCGGATTTTCCGACAACTATGTGTGACCGTGTGTATGCAAGACAAGTTTGAGCCAACATCCATCGGAAAAAATCCTAGGATTTAGTTGTCGGAATGTCCGAACAAACAACGACCGTGTGTACGGGGCATAAGACTGGGATGTGTGTAAAAGGCAGGTGTCCTAATACTTTCGACATAGTGTATATCCCATAGTGTGTGGACTCTATAACTCTCCTACAGACTAAATAATATACACCGATTTGGGTTATTTTCACCAAAGAAATGTAGCAGAATACATTTTGGGCTAAATTCATGAAGAACAATTATTTAATTTGCAAAATTTTATAAATCACCCAGAGGTGAATAAATACATAGTTACATAGTAGGTGAGGTTAAAAAAAAAAGACACAAGTCCAACCTGTGTGTGTGCGCTTTTATGTTAGTATACCACCAAAAGAAAGCTCTATTTGTGGGGAAAAAATGATAAAAATGTCACATGAGTACAGTGTTGTATGACCACGCAATTGTCAAAAGTGTGACGGCTCTGAAAGCTGAAAATTGGAAGGGGGGGGGGGGGTAAAAGTGCCCAGTATTGAAGGAGTTAAAATTTAAAAATAAGCAGTTATGTGCTCACACGCTCTATGTGGATAACCTGCCCCTCATACAACAGAATCCTAGATGGTCTGGTCTGAAATCCACCTCTTCTAATCCCCAGCTCGGTCCTCGCTCTTATATACTGTACCTCCCCCATCACTAGAGTACTGGTGTGCAGGAGAAAAAGAGCCGGGTGCACCTGAAGCATGGAAAGCAGCATTCCCCAGAGGTATGCAGACAACCAGGTGGTGATATGCTTGAGAAAGGGGGCCACGCCCCCGAAATGAGTTGTATCCACGGCAAGCCACCAAGCTCTTGCTGGATGCGTTCTGCTCTACAGCTCGGCCGCCCGATTCTCCGCGGACCTCTGGGGTACGCTGCTTTCCAGGCTGAAGGTGCGCCTGGCACTCCCTCTCTCTGGCTGGGGATTAGAAGTGGTGGATTTCAGTCCAGACCACCTAGGATTCTGTTGTAGGAACGGGCAACATTATCCACATAGAGCACGCAAGTGCATAACTGCTTATTTTTTACATTTTAATAAAAAAAGAGTTTAATTGCACTAGGATATGCACATAAAATGCATGAAAGTTTAAAAAAAAAAAAAACCTTGAACCTTTGAGTGTAGTAGCCCCCCCCCCCCCCCAGCACCCCCTAACTACTTACCTGAGCTCCCCTCTGTCCAGCGATGTCCATGAGTGTTTTAGCCGTCTGGGACGCTCCCCCTGATTGAATGAGACACGGCAGCGGCGCCATTGGCTCCTGCGGCTTGTCAAAGTCAGTTAGCCATTAAAGGGGAGAGAGGGGGCGGGGCCAGGGCACAGTGTCTGCATGGATACACGGAACTCTGACTCGGTCCGGGTGCCCCCATAGCAAGCTGCTGGCTGTGGGGGGCACTTGGTAGGAGGGAGGGGCCAGGAGCAGCGAAGAGGGACCCAAAAAGAGGAGGCTCTGAATCATCAGCCCTTACTGAAGAATGACCACATGGCAGCATTCCACATATATGTATGCTTTTTAGTCGTTTGCTATGTGTTAACAGGCTGCATTAAAGTTTAAACAAAAAAAAAAACAAAAAAAGTATAATTTATATAACATAACATACACTTTAATATAACATACACACATTTTATATATATATATATATATATATATATATATATATATATATACATACATACATACATACATACACACATACACACATACACACACACAGTCTCTCTAGAGATAGATATATTATATAAAAAATATTATACATATACTGTGCTCAGCATAACTGAAAAAAAGAATCATTTTCTATGGGACACAAAACTACAAAATACTCCCACAAATGTGGGCCATTGATTGCAACCAAGATTTGTTAATAAGCACACAAAAAAAGTATTTTTCCTAACTAAATTCATTCAAGACCATGTTGAAAAAATAAATACACCCCAATGAAAACCTACACACTAAAAATTCAGGCGAACATTTTCGTCCAAATAATTTTCGTATGATTTTCATATAGTGTACACAACTTGACAGCCAATTCCAAATTTTTCAATGAAAATTCCAGAAGGGTCAAATTTTTTTTTTTCTCGTACGGTAACAGAATGAACGAAAAATCAGAAAAGAAAGACTGCGCATGATCAGAAACAATAAAAACAAAACAAAACAAAAAAAAAAACCCTTTGTCAAACGAGAATATACGTAAGAATTTTTATACGAATTTTCTTTCCTCGATTCCGATTTGCTGTGAAACATCGAGGAAAAAAAAAATAAAAAAATCGGACAAACGTTCGCCCGATTTTCTTAGAGAATAAGAATTCAACTACAGGTGAGAGTCTAATTATTTAATAAACAGGTTTCCAGCAATCAGTTGATTATAAAAGGGCATTAAAGAAAATCCCGCCCATTTTATGATGTCAGCAATGGCACCACATGGAAGAGAAATGTCACAAGGCCTGAGAAAGAAAATCATTTCTTTACACAAGAAAGGTGAAGGTTACAAGAAGATACAATCTTTACTCATAAGAACTGGAGCAAAATTGGTATAAAAATGTAACAAAGATGGAACTGCAACCATCTCACAGAGACGCCCATAGAAGTTATCACCTCGACAGGAGCGTCTTCTGAAGAGAAGGGTTGACGAAAATCGCCATGCAAGTTCACTGCAGTTCGCTAAAGTAGTAGAAAGCCAAACTGGGGCGATTGTTTCCCGTGACACAATACGGCGTACACTGCAGAGGAATGGCATGCATAGGTGTCCTCCATGAAGGAAGCCTCTCCTAAAGCCCATACACAAAAAAGCCCACCTAGAATTGGCCAGGGCCCATGCTGAAAAAGGAGAAGACTACTGGGACTCTGTACTCTGGAGTGATGAGACCAAGATGAATGTTTTGGAACCAGTGGCTTCAAAGCTGTATGGCATCACAAAGGTGGGGAGTACAAGGAAAAATGCATGGTGCCTACAGTGAGGCAAGGTGGTGGCCGTGTCCTTCTCTGGGGCTGCATGAGTGCTGCTGGTGTGGGGGAGCTGCATTTCATTGATGGTATCAAATTCACAGTTGTACTGCTCTATATTGAAAAAGGAAGATGCTACCATCACTCCGTGCCCTTGGTCGTCGCGCACTTTTCCAACATGACAACGATCCAAAACACACATCTAAGGCCACTGTTGCATTTTCTGAAGAACAGGGTGAAAGGGATTTAGTGGCAGTGGTGGTCCAAACTCACCCGCACTTACCCCATCCAGGTTGCAGGCAGCTTCCCTGGCTTCTCTTCCCGGCCAATCCAGTCTTAGGACCCGCTTTCTGTCTAGATTGGCCGGGAGGAGAAGCAGGAAGACAACAGCGAATGATGATCCGCTAATGTCACAATGGGACCGTCAATAGGGCAGGATTATATAGCTGTACCGCCAGTAATGTCGTGCACAGTACCTGACCGCGAGATTGTGTTTCGCTCATCGGGAAAGGAAAACTTCTCCCGGACACCGGGAGAAGAGGCCAGAGAGAGCGGAGAAGTCGGGAGAAGACCCTCGAAGTCGGAACAAGACCCCCGGAGCTGCTTAATAAATTAACTTTAAAAACCTGTGTAGTGTGTTTTATTTATTGACATTTTTTTCCCTAGGTGAATGGGTAGGGGTATGGGGCTCCCGGATTCCGATAAGCCCTCCGCCCGCAAACCCCGACAACCAACGGCCAGGGTTGTCGGGAAGAGGCCCTTGTCCTCATCAACATGGGGACAAGGTGCTTTGGGGTGGGGAGGCCCGCAGGGCAATCTTCTGGCACCTGTGGCGATTGCAGGGGAGGGAGGGGGGAGAGAGAGAGAGAGAGAGACAGAGAGAGAGAGAGAGAGAGAGAGAGAGAGAGAGAGAGAGAGAGAGAGAGAGAGACAGAGAGAGAGAGACAGAGAGAGAGAGAGAGAGAGAGAGAGAGAGAGAGAGAGAGAGAGAGAGAGAGAGAGAGAGAGAGAGACAGACAGAGACAGACAGAGAGAGACAGAGAGAGACAGACAGAGAGAGACAGACAGAGAGAGACAGACAGAGAGAGACAGAGAGAGAGAGACAGAGAGAGAGACAGAGAGAGAGACAGAGAGAGAGAGAGACAGAGAGAGAGACAGAGAGAGAGACAGAGAGAGAGAGACAGAGAGAGAGAGACAGAGAGAGAGAGACAGAGGTGAACTTCCTTCCGTCGCCTCCAGGAGAGGAAGCTGGGTACCTGTGAAAAATAGGTACCAGCCCCCCCCCCCCCCCAAAAAAAAAAAAGTGGGGTCACGAGTACTTAAAGCGGAAGTTCCATTTCTGGGTGGAACTCCGCTTTAAAAAAAGGGAATTTCAGAACTACCCAGGAAAGGAAAAAAACTTTTAACAAAAAATTATACTTCTATTTGACACAAAAACTGCCTAAATTAAAAGACTTATACCTCTCTATTGGAAACGTCCGCAGATCCCCTACTTTAAAAGAATGGCTACAGAAGGAGGGCGATATCAGAGAGGCGGAGGAGTGGGTGGCGAGGTGCAACAATAGGAGTGAGAGATTTGACAGTATTTGGGCCCAGTGGCGGAGATTCGCTGTCGACGCCAACCCTGTGTCCTCTAGCTTAGATGTCGCGCTGTTGGCGTTAGCGGAGCCCTCCCTGAAGCTAAGGAGGCCTGTGAATGGTGACGTATGTACCTGACTAATATGTATCACTGCCCTTCTGGTAGCGCAATGTGTAAGCTCTTCCTTTCTCTTTGCGTGGTTCATAAGGTTTATAGTTGAAGGTCCAGATAAGGCGCTATGCACTGCTAGTGATTAAAGGCATGTTTTTAGGTCTCCCTCTGTAAATGTTACCAAGTTGCTACTGGTCTAGATGTATTGGACAGGGGTCCCGCTTGGTGGCATAGGCACCTTTGTGACATAGTGACTGCATTGGCCTAGCGGGAGGCCAGGGGGGTGCTTCCCTCTTGTTGGAGGTTAGTTGGAGGCCTATGGCCCCCCTCCTGAGGGATCCTTGAGGCAGAGTCGAGACCCCCCCCCCCCCCCCCAGTTTTTGGATGGGGGGGCTGGAGAAAGAGAGGTCCGGCCGGGGCCGCTATGGCGGGACACCCTTCATGACTCATTGTGAATTTTTAATAATGTGATACGGCTTAGAGATAACCAAATCCCTTATCCCCCTTCCCTCCCTTTCCTCGCCCCTATGTTTTATAATTTGTTCTATAATTTGTTTTTGTCTAAACGTTTAGGTCTACACTGTGCAGTATGCACTGTAATGTGGAAAGACCGATCATACATTATGTGTTTGTATGTTCTTTATAAAATATAAAATAAAATAAAGATTACATAAAAAAAACTGCCTAAATTTAGATACGGGTTTCCTCCTTACCCATTACTCTACAGTTTTACGACCCCCTCTGTGACTGTCATCCCCCCCCCCCCCCCCCCCCAGTCTATAACTCTCCCCTCTGTCTTATCTCACCAACTAGGCTAGTTTTATTACCATGTAAATTTGTTTGTGTGTATTTGTCTTTTTTTTCCCCTTTTCCTCGGAGATTGTGTGTTTTTTTTTTTTTTTTTAACATTGTGCTACAACTTTAGGAATCAGTACTGCTGAGACCTTGAAGAAGGGGACATAACCGAAAGCTTGTCCTAAAAAAATTGTATGTTAGGGCAAATAAAAAAAAAAAAAAAAAAAGCACCAAAGACAGTACTCAGTTGTCTGTTGCAAGTGCACGAATACGGCTACAATTACCTCAAGTGTCAATATTTCGGAAATTATTCTTGTGTTCATTGAGATATTGGATTAAAATCGTACTTTTTCAAAAGGGGTTTCCCTCTCTCTCCTTTATTAGGTACACTTTACTAGTACCGGGTTGGACCCCCTTTTGCCTTCATTCTTCATGGCATAGATACAACAAGGTGTTGGAAACGTTCCTCAGAGATTTTGCTCCATAGTGACATGATAGCATCACACAGTTGCTGCAGATTTGTCGGCTGCACATCCATGATGGGAATTTACTGTTCCACCACATCCCAAAGGTGCTCTATTGGATGAGATGTGGTGAGTGTGGAGGCCATTGGAGTACAGGGACCTCATTGTCCAGTGGTGAGATGATTGGAGCTTTGTGACATGGTGCATTATCCTGCTGGAAGGAGCCATCAGAAGATGGGGACACTGTAGTCATAAAGGGATGGACATGGTCAGCAACAATACTCAGGTAGGTCATGGTGATTAAATGATGCTCAATTGCTACTAAGGAGCCCAGACTGTGCCAAGAAAATATCCCCCCCCACCATTACACCCCCACCACCAGCCTGAACCGGTGATAGAAGGCAGGACGGATCCATGCACCAAATTCTGACCCCACCATCTGAATGTCGCAGCTGAAATCCAGACCTATCAGACCAGGCAACGTTTTTCCAATCTTCTATTGTCCAATTTTGGTCAGTCTTTGCAAACTGTAGGCTCAGTTTCCTGTTTTTAGCTGACAGGAGCGGCACCCGGTGTGGTCTTCTGCTGCTGTAGCCAATTTGCTTCAAGGTTGGATGTGCTGTGTGTTCAGAGATGGTATTCCGCATACCTTGGGTGTAACGAGGGGTTATTTGAGTTACTGTTGCCTTTCTATCATCTGGAAACAGTCTGCCCATTCTCCTCTGACATGAACCAGGCATTTTCCTCCACACAACTGCAGCTCACTGGATATTTTCTCTTTTTCCCCACCATTCGCTATGAACCCTGAGAGATGGTTGTGTGCGAAAATCCCAGAAATACTCAGAACAGCCCGTCTGTCACCAACAACCACGCCACGTTCAAAGTCACTTCGATCCCCTTTCTCCTCCATTCTGATGCTCGGTTTGAACTTCAGCAAGTCGTCTTCACCATGTCTAGGCGCCTAAATGCATTGAGTTGTTGCCATGCGATTGGCTGATTAGAAATTTGTGTTACCAAGCAACTGAACAGGTGTACCTAATAAAGTGGCCAGTAAGTGTACATAGATTACCCAGAGGGGAATGTTGGTTTTTCTCAACAGTTGAGTTACTTCTTAAGGAAATGCACTAGAATGCCTGAAATGTCTGGAGCCAGTCCAAAACTTCTTATTCTTTCAGGTAAGGCCCAAATCAGTCCTATTTCCTGATAACATCTGGTTACCTATGGCAGGGCCTCGGCCAATACATTTGCCATATAGGTAATTGTTCTGACAGGTGTCAGCCCCGGCCTCCCTGTTGGTACCCACTTTACCCTCAAGAACTTCCATCCTCAATAGAACATTCTCGGCACACACCGTCTCCAGCTGATAATTATTTTACACAAAAAAAAACAAAAAAAACAAACAAACAGCCTTCTTCCCGCGAGCACCTGCACCGGCTTGACAAAAAGCAAACAATATTGATTCCTGCAAAAAATAGCACAAGAGCTTCAAGTGTTTCCACGGCACAAAACAAGGACGTTAATTAGCAGCAAACAGGATCATGCGTGTCTACCCAAATCATGGATGTGCAGGAAAACAAACAAAACATAACGAGGTCGTTTTCAGAATCCCGCCGGCTTCTGCAGGAACAGCTAAAACTTTGAAAAAAAAAAAAAAAAAAAAAGGTGCACGCCGGTCAAATCTGGAGCGATCCTGTCACCGGGAAACCAGGTGGGAGCCGACATCACTGAGCAATAAACATGAAAACTCCCAGAGGACTTCCAGATATCTACATTCCCTTCCAGCGGGTCTCCAAATCACGGCACGCGGACTGTGGAAATGCTGAAGGTTTAGTCACAACCCTCAGATTTAACAACGTGTGATGGGCCAGATCTCAGAGTCCAAGTCAAGGCTTGGTTTACCCGGGGTTGCCCTGGGTGAGTAGGAAAAAGTACTCACTGGTAGGCAATGGTGTTCGTTCTTCAAAACATGTACACATGAATGGGTCCCTTTAACCACTTACTGACCCCGCCCCATAGCAGATTATATATATATATATAGAGAGAGAGATATAGAGAGAGATATAGAGAGAGATATAGAGAGAGATATAGATATAGAGAGAGATAGAGATTCTGCGCTTCCACCTACATGGGGGCACGCCTCTTCTGCTATGACTATTCACAGCATTGTGCTGAAAATGCCCCCCTCGGCTTATACTCGAGTCAAGCACTTTTCTGCAGCTGAGAATGACATTTTCCGAACCGAATTTGGGGCCACTTGGTGCTAGGAACTCCAAATTTGGTGTGCAAACCCAGTAGAACTAGCACTACAATATATCTAAAGCTACGGTACCTAGCATCAAGTGGCCCCGAGATACGGAGCCCCAAATTCGGTTTGGAAAATGTCATTCTCTGCTTCAGAAAATTGCTTGACATTTTCTGAACCGATTTTGGGGCCCCGTATCTCAAGGCCACTTGGTTCTAGGAACCCCAGCTTTAGATGTGTTATAGTGCTATTTCCACTGGGTTTGCACACCAAAATTTGGGGTTCCTAGCACCAGGTGGCCCTGAGATAGGGGGCCTCAAAGTCGGTCAACTGTGTCCATCTGCAGCAATGTCATTTCGGGACCCTTTGGGTCCAGAGACTCCAAATTTTGGATGCAGCTAGGGGGGCATCTAGGAACCCTTAACTACCGAGTTTTAAGTTCGGGGGACCTATGGCTGCAAATGGGCACAGTGAGGCTGCAAATGGGCACAGTGAGGCTGCAAATGGACATTGTTGACCCTCTTTTCCACTTACAGTAGCTGCGCATTTCTCTCCCTAGGCTTATACTCGAGTCAATACGTTTTCCCAGTTTTTTTGTGGTAAAATTAGGTGCCTCGGCTTATATTCGGGTCGGCTTATACTCGAGTATATACGGTAACTTTTTTTAAACTTTACATATTAACTAAATTATACACCACGCTTTAAGGTTATTATCCGATTAATCGAAACAATAAAATCGCCCAACTAAATCGATTATAAAAATAATCGTTAGTTGCAGCCCTAGAGATGTCCCAACGCTCTCCCGCCACTCTGCGACCTGGCCAAGTTTTTCCCGTCTTCAGGAGCCATGCATCCAGGTCAGGATCTGCAGAAATCCTCTTTGGACCAATCTCAGGCTCTCTCCTACCAGTCACAGTGCTTGCAGCTCTGCTGGTTATCTCCATGATCATTCATACATTGGCATTCGGAACGGCAGATCAGTTAAACTTGCTGACCAGGCCTATTTCTGACACTTGCTACTTACAGTAAAAAAATCTGTATTTTTTGCTAGAAAATTACTTAGAACCCCAAACATTATATATTTTGTTAGCAGGGTTCTCCAAACTATGGCCCTCCAGTTGTTCAGGAACTACAATTCCCATCATGCCTAGCCATGTCTGTGAATGTCAGAGTTTCCTTGCCTCATGGGACGTGTAGCTCTGCAACAGCTGGGAGGGCCGTAGTTTGGAGATCCCTGTCCTAGAGAATAAAAATTGGCGGTCGTTACAATTTTTTATGTCACGCGGTTTTTCAAACGCAATTTCTTAGAGAAAAAAATAGAATGAATTAAAAAAAAAAAAAAAAAAACACAAACAAAACATAATATACAGTAAAACCTTGGTTTGAGAGTAACTTGGTTTGAGAGCGTTTTGCAAGACAAGCAAAATGTTTAAATAAAATTTGACTTGATATACAAGCGATGTCTTGATATAAGAGTAGAGTCACGTCACAACTGAGTATAAAATATAAGAGAGGCGCCTCTAAGTGTAGCAAATGGTTACATTTAATGAAGATACAACATTTAGCAACTTATTGCTACATTTAGTTACATAGTAGGTGAGGTTGAAAAAAGACACAAGTCCACCAAGTCCAACCTATGTGTGTGATTATGTGTCAGTATTACATTGTATATCCCTGTATGTTGCGGTCGTTCAGGTGATTATCTAATAGTTTCTTGAAACTATCGATGCTCCCCGCTGAGACCACCGCCTGTGGAAGCGAATTCCACATCTTTGCCGCTCTTACAGTATAGAACCCTCTACGTAGTTTAAGGTTAAATCACTTCTCTTCTCATTTTAATGAGTGGCCACGTGTCTTGTTAAACTCCCTTCCACGAAAAAGTTTTAGAGGCGCCTCTCTTCTCTTTATTATACTCTGGAGCTCCTGTTGGATTTTGCTTCTAATCCCCTTGTGGAGGCTTCCATTTGTGGATGGACATTTTATGGTTACACAACCTGATCACATTGCTATAATCTTTTTATATGGACTATAAACTGAAGGACTTATGAATAAATGGTTGTGGAACGAATCATCTGAGTTTCCATTATTTCTTATGGGGAAATTCGCTTTGATATACAAGTGCTTTGGATTACAAGCATGTTTCCGGAACAAATATACTGTATACCACAATTTATTTGTATATGAAATGTTACACCGAGTGAATAGATACAGGGCCAGAACTTCCCTCTGAGCCTTTTAGGACACTTTAAAGGTCCCAGAAGACTGTGGGCCATTCACAAAGCGCAGCGCGCTTCACGCATGAGCACTAGGAGACCAACTGTGACGCCGCAAGGCTTCACTGCCGCTTTCCCTTAGTAAGAATGGTGGAGCCTGCACCCAAGAGCCGATTGAAGAATTGGCTCAGGTGAGGACACCACTAAATGCCTGGACAGGTAAGTGCCCTAATATTAAAAGTTAGCCGCTACAGTATTTGTGGCTAGAAGAAAACTCCTTAGAGTTTAATGTAAAAACAAATGTACAAACATCACCTGCAATAACCCGCTACAGCTCTACACACTGCGCCTGTTTTATATGCTGCGTTGGATCACCATTTTATTGTACACATCGGAAGTGATGTGTGTACATTTGTTTTTACATTAATCCCCTACATTTTTGATCTATGCCATGTGGAAGCCTTCTTTTTTTCTCATATGATTACCATTCCCATCATTGATGGATGAGAGATTTGTGGACATTGCACAAAACCTTGGAGGAGATCTTGGTCGGGTTCCCGTATTTCCTGCATCATCGCCGGTGTGTGTCCCTATCTTCCCCACTTCAGGAGATCGTAATCTGTGATCCGGGTTTCCATCTATGCCTGTAAGACTCACCGCCGCTGGCATGTGTCCACAACTCATAGTAAGAGTACCTACCCCTCCCCTGGGTGGTGGAAGCACAGTCCTGGGTGCCTTTTCATTTGAATATTGGAAGATTACCATCTGGGTTTTTAAGATCTATAGACATCTTTACATCTCGCCAAGAGTTTGCTCCGTGCACATCCTGACATCCATTATTGTTGGACTTGTCACAATTTGTTTTTGTTAATTTGAACATTCACAGATACAGCACTTTACACATTGTTATATGTGCCTATTGTTATGTGTGCCTATATTCAGTTTAGCTGGTAATCGTGATGTCACTTGATCCATGTTATCTTTGATTCTGGCATATCTGTATTGTCTGGCTTGTACACAATTTATTTGTCCTTACACATGTACTTACACTCCCTGGTCCAAGTACCATTGTAATTGTTGCACAATTTTAGGTGGGTAGGTCCATTTTTCTTTAGGTTTACACCTGGGGTTTAAATGTCCTAATAGCGCTGCACACTCTTTTCACTTATACTCACATACAATTAGTCTTATGCCCTGTACACACGATCGGATTTTCCGATGGAAAATGTGTGATAGGACCTTGTTGTCGGAAATTCCGACCGTGTGTGGGCTCCATCACACATTTTCCATCGGATTTTCCGACACACAAAGTTTGAGAGCAGGACATAAAATTTTCCGACAACAAAATCCGTTGTCGGAATTTCCGATCGTGTGTACACAAATCCGACGCACAAAGTGCCATGCATGCTCAGAATAAATAAAGAGATGAAAGCTATTGGCCACTGCCCCGTTTATAGTCCTGACGTACGTGTTTTACGTCACCGCGTTCAGAACGATCGGATTTTCCGACAACTATGTGTGACCGTGTGTATGCAAGACAAGTTTGAGCCAACATCCGTCGGAAAATATCCTAGGATTTTGTTGTCAGAATGTCCGAACAAAGTCCGACCGTGTGTACGGGGCATTAGTCTGGTGCTAGCAGCTTATTTTCAACACTGGTAGCGCAGTAATTTTTCATACATAACATTTTAAAAAAAAATAATAAAAGAAAGATTAAAAAAAATAAAAATAAATTTTTTTTAAAGCGCCCCTGTCCACCAAAGAAAAATGCATACGCAAGTCGCGCCCGCAAATGTAAACGCTGTTGAAATCACATGTGAGGTATCGCTGCAAACGTTAGAGCGAGAGCAATAATTCCAGCAAAAGACCTCCTCTGTAACTACAAACAGGTAACTGTAACTTTTTAAACGTCGCCTATAACAGATTGTTTAAAGTGGGGTTCCACCCAAAAAAAAAAAACTACATGAAAAATTATAAAAAAAAAAAAAAAATACAAAAAAACATTTGGATATTTATTTATTTTTTACTCGCCTCTAAATGCCTGTTGCTAGGTGGTCCCTCGTAGTCTGCCTCTTCCAGTGCCTGGGCTGGTGACATCACTTCCGTCTCGGCACAGGAAGGGCTCCGCTCTGCTCCCTCGCTCCTGTCAATCTGGGACCCATTACAGGTCCCAGGTGACTGAGCGGCCAATCACGGCACTCGGCGCCGCTCGCGCAGTGGGTGCCAGGCTGTGAAGCCACAGCCCAGCGCTCACAGTTGCAATGCCGGCGCCGCCGAACAGAGGGGGGGCCGAGCGGGGCTTCGATCCCCAGCATCACTGGACCCTGGGACAGGTAAGTGTCCAATTAAATGTCAGCAGCTGCAGTATTTGTAGCTGCTGACTTTTAATTTTTTTTTTTTTGACTGGCCCTCCTCTTTAAGTACTGTAGTATGTTGCCAATCCACGAGAGCGTCCAATACGTTTTTATTGTGTTTGTACATTTTAAACATGAAAGAACAAAAACTGGACCAGACACCGGACAGAAGGTGTACTGGTCCAATATGATTGAAATCTGTGATCATCAATATAATGCATTCCAATAAATACATACATATACACACACATATAGTGCTGACATTCGGGTAATCGTCTACCTAATCGGCCTGAATGCCCCTTTGGGAGCCCGCTGCGTCCAGAGGCAAAGGAGGCAGATGTGTCTAAAGTTGCTATTATTACAAGTCAGATCCCAGGTTCAGCGTGCTTATAAATGTCCTGACTATCTGTGGTAAGCACAGAGGGCCAAGAGCATATGAGGTCATATGGAATGACTATCTTCAACTAGAGGTATAAGAGAGAGAAAGAAAAGAAGTATTGGCAGAATAGGAAGATCAGAAGGGAAAAGATAGTATTGGGGGTTGAAAGAAGGAAATAAGGGGGGGAGGAGGGGGGGGGGCTAGACAGCGGGCCTCACTCTTACTGGTAAATCGGTTATAGATAGACCAGTGTAAATTAAGGGAAATTTCTATAGCTCAAGGAGTATTTATTGATGAAAGTCTGTTCTTCAATTTATTTGAATTAGAGTAATGCCTCCAGATACTCCAGATACTCCAGATACTCCAGATGAAGGAAAACTTTGCTTCTTTTTCTATACATTTAGCCTGCATCTCCTCCATAAGCATAATGTTGTTTCGGCCACCCACTCGATGAGGGATGGGGGGGGGGGGGGGGTAGTTTTCCAGTGTCTGGGAATTAAGAGTCTCCCCGCACTGAGGAAAAATTTGAGGAGGCTATGTTTTTGGGATTTAATGGTACCGGGCATTATAGAAAGAAGTGCTACAATAGGGGAAGAGCGTCCAATTTTAAAGCATAACATGTTAGGTATCTATTTACTCAGTGTAACATCATCTTTCACAATGTGAAAAAAAATTGGGCTAACATTACAGTTTAATTCAAAAAAGTGAATTTTTTCCAACAAAAACTGCATCTGAAAGACCGCTGCGCAAATACCGTGTGACATAAAATATTGCAATGACCGCCATGTTATTCTCTAGGGTCTTTGCAAAAAATTATATATATATTTATATTATTATATATATTATATATATAGTTCCAAGTAATTTGAGAGAAAAATAATGATTTTAACTTGTAAATAACAAGTGTCAAAAATGGGCTTGGTCTTGGAGTGGGTAAATAATAGATAGGAGGGCTTACCGTATATACTCGAGTATAAGTCGAGTTTTTCAGCACTTTTTTTTTGTGCTGAAAGTGCCCCCCTCGACTTATACTCGAGTCAAGCACTTTTCTGCAGCAAAAAATTTCATTTTCCGAACCGACTTTGGGGCCCCGTATCTCAGGGCCACTTGGTGCTAGGAACCCAAAATGGTGTGCTAACACAGTGGAACTGGTACCACAACATATCCAAAGCTGGAGTTCCTAGCACTAAGTGGCCCCAAGATACGGGGCCCCAAAATCGGTTCAGAAAATGTCACTCTCTGCTGCAGAAAAGTGCTTGACATTTTCTGAACCGACTTTGGGGCCCCGTATCTCAGGGCCACTTGGGGATAGGAACCCCAAATTTGGTGTGCAAACCCAGTGGAACTAGTACCATAACATATCCAAAGCTGGGGTTCTTAGCACCAATTGGCCCGGAGATACAAGGCCCCAAAATAGGTTCGGAAAATGTCATTCTTTGCTGCAGAAAAGTGCTTGACATTTTATGAACAGATTTTTGGGGCCTTGGATCTCGGGGCCACTTGGTGCTAGAAACTCCAGCTTTGGTTATTTTATGGTGCTAGTTCCACTGGGTTTGCACACCAAATTTGGGGTTCCTAGCACTAAGTGGCCCCCGAGATACAGGGCCCCAAATCAGTCAACTGTGTCCATCTGCAGCAATGTCATTTCGGGTCCTTTGGGTTCAGAGATCCCAAATTTTGGCTGCAGCTAGGGGGCATCTATGAACCCTTAACTACCGAGTTTGAAGTTCGGTGGACCTATGGCTGCAAATGGGCACAGTGAGGCTGCAAATGGGCACAGTGAGGCTGCAAATGGGCATTGTTGACCCTCTTTTCTACTTAGAGTAGCTGTGCATTTCTCACCCTCGTCTTATACTCGGTTCAATACGTTTTTCCCATTTTTTGTGGTAAATTAGGGCCTCGACTTATACACGGATCGACTTATACTCGAGTATATACGGTATTCTTATTCAACTTTACTTTTAAAGGTTTAAAACGGCCAACCATTTTATTTTAATTTTCAGTTCCGATTTAAGCAACAGCACATCAAACTGCCTGGCTACGCGAGGGTTAAACCCACAGCAATCAGCCTGAATACGTTTTTGGCTGCCGCCTCAATTCCCAATTCCGCGACCCAAACATTAGTGCCCTGTCACCGTTAAAAAATAATCATTTCAATAATTAGTCAGTTTGCTCATTTCCAGCAGCAGATATTGATCGCGGAGACCTAGGTGAGACAAAGGTGCAAAACCAGCCGTCATCTTAAAAAGGGCTCCCAGGAACGTCTCTCTCTCTCTCTCTCTCTCCCTCATTCCTGCCAGACACACAATTCAATGGCTGCAAGAAAATTCAATATCTGCCACCCCGGCAGTTTTAGCCAATCTTAAATATCCACTGACCTTCATAGGCCTGGTGGACAAGGTTGAAGAGTTGCTCAGCTTGCTTTTTCAGTTCAGGGTCCCTGTGCTTGTCAGGGTGGTATAGCATGCACAGTCTGCGGTATGATGCCTTCAATTCCTCCTGAGTAGCCTGAAAAAAAAGAAAGAAAATAAAAGGGAATCAGTGACAAGCGCATCCTTAAGGTGGTCAGAGGGTCGTAATGACAAAAGCTTGGGGAGATAAACGTTTGTCAAAGTTTAACTTTACATTTGCTCCTCAAAACCTGGAGATAAAAATAATGCAGTAATATCGCAGCAAAAAATATGCAGCACTCTAAAAGGATAAACGCACTTATAAAGCATTATGTGATTCAAGCAGGTAAACAATTTGACGCCCCAGAAGAAGTCCTTGTGGTGACGAAACCGGTCGGGCAAGGGTGTCATTCCCTGTCATCGTGCTCAGAAGTATTATACATGGATGCCATTGTATCTCACATATGCTGTTTTTAATCCATTTTCGTGTAAGTGCATTACCTTTTAATAAATCCTGTTGGTAAAGGTTTTGCACTATATTGGCGTTTTTATCTCTCATTGGGGTACGCTACTTGGTACTACGATTGGAGATCGAGGATTCGTTGATTTCTCTACTGGCTACTTGCAGTTATCTCCCCTGTTTACTATGTGTGGATTTCACAACGGAGCTGGAGTTTTCAAAAACATAAGAGCCCCTTTTGGACCTCCCATAATACGGGGGTCAACGCTCTCTGTTAAGAGCACGTCTTCATTATAGGTGGCAGTTTATTCACGAGGTGGATGCAGGTGGGTGATACAACAGTCAACATATCTGCCCACGTTTTTATGTCACGGTGACTCACTTTTTGTTTTATTTGATTACCATAAGTTTTAATTCAGCGCAACACATTTTATTCACAAACAATTTAGTGCATAAGGTTAAACATAAGAAAACATCTGAGGAAGCAGAAATACCACCTTAGAACCTGACAAGCTATTGTGCCTGGAGCCCTTAGACACCAGACTGTGGCTCTGCTCTCCTCAAAAACAAACATACTTGGTGTACAGCTGGAAAACATGGAGGTGGGATCTGTTAAAAGTTGGATATTCCTTAGGTGTGTTAGAACATCCGAGAACCCACTTACCTCCATGCCAGCTGCACATGTAGGTTTAAATAGGCAGGATGAGAAGGAGCTGCTCTAGGTTTGGAGTTTGTTGGATAAGAAAAAAGTGCCCAATCACTTCAGGTAGGTGGGGCGAACTCCAGGAGGCTAGGATCGGGAAGTGTGAAAAAAGCAGCTTCAGGTGGTGGTTTGGACTTGGCAGTGTGAGAAGAGGAGCTACACGCGGCTTGGAGGGGACAGGGTCAGAGGAGGAACTCCACGCGGCTTGGAGGGGACAGGGTCAGAGGAAGAACTCCACGCGGCTTGGAGGGGACAGGGTCAGAGGAAGAACTCCACGCGGCTTGGAGGGGACAGGGTCAGAGGAGGAACTCCACACGGCTTGGAGGGGACAGGGTCAGAGGAGGAACTCCACGCGGCTTGGAGGGGACAGGGTCAGAGGAGGAGCTCCACGTGGCTTGGAGGGGACAGGGTCAGAGGAGGAGCTCCACGTGGCTTGGAGGGGACAGGGTCAGAGGAGGAGCTCCACGTGGCTTGGAGGGGACAGGGTCAGAGGAAGAGCTCCACGTGGCTTGGAGGGGACAGGGTCAGAGGAAGAGCTCCACATGGCTTTGAGGGGACAGGGTCAGAGGAAGAGCTCCACGCGGCTTGGAGGGGACAGGGTCAGAGGAAGAGCTCCACGCGGCTTGGAGGGGACAGGGTCAGAGGAAGAGCTCCAAGTGGCTTGGAGGGGACAGGGTCAGAGGAAGAGCTCCACGCGGCTTGGAGGGGACAGGGTCAGAGGAAGAGCTCCAAGTGGCTTGGAGGGGACAGAGTCAGAGGAAGAGCTCCATGTGGCATGGAGGGGACAGGGTCAGAGGAAGAGCTCCACGTGGCTTGGAGGGGACAGGGTCAGAGGAAGAGCTCCACGTGGCTTGGAGGGGACAGGGTCAGAGGAAGAGCTCCACGTGGCTTGGAGGGGACAGGGTCAGAGGAAGAGCTCCAAATGGCTTGGAGTGGGCAGGGTCAGAGGAAGAGCTCCAAGTGGCTTGGAGTGGGCAGGGTGAGAAGAAGAGCTCCAAGTGGCTTGGGGTTGGCACAGTGAGAAGAGCTCCAGACCATTTGGAGTAGGTGGGGGCAATAGGAGCTCAAAGTAGCTGGGAGTAGGTAAGAAAAACACTAGGTGGCTTTATATGGATGGGGTAAGAAAAGCAGCTCTAAGTAGCTTGGATTGGACGGGATGAGAAAAGCAGCCCTAGGTTGCTTGGAGCGAGTGGGGTAGGAGAACTCAAAGTAGCATTGAGTGGGTGAGGTGGGAGGAAGCAGATCCAGGTGGTTTGGAGTGGCTCGGGTCAGTCACTTCCAGTCTTTGTGCATTCGCTTCTGTACAACATTGCTCAGGATCAGTTACTTGATGGTGACAATGATGGACCATGTCTGTGCAATGTGTCTTGGTGCATTAAACTTTCACCAGGGGCCCATGCGACAGGGTGAAAAACGCCAGAGCACAATTGAGAGACCGTGGTCACCCCATTGTGCGTGGATAAGGACCCTTGCAGCAGTTGTACCATGGATTGCTTTAAGGAAAGCTAAAGGAAGACTAAAAATTAGTTTTAAAATAACATTAACACATGAAACCTTACGTGAGATTTTAGTGTTTAAGTTTAGGTCTACTTTAACATCCCATTTCAGGTTATAGTGACACCATACAGAAGAAAACAACTTAAAAGTTCTTTCTTGGGGGCCTTTATGCAGTGAGCACTTTTTTTTTTATTCCCGCTGTAATAAAAAGACTAAAAGGCTTAACGAAGAAACATAAAAATGGGGCAGATTAGACCACACAAACGGTTCTGCCCATCTGGGACGGCGAGCTACAGTACGCGCCCAAGGTCATCGGGGAATATTATGTCCAACTTCACAGCCCAGTGCTCTAACAAGTAGGTCACTACATCAACGTCTCCACAAATAGGAGCTGGAATAACATGGAGGTGCTCGGGAGCAAATATTAAATGCCAATCACTTCCGACAAGCAATCTACCGAGAAAAAATATATATATGTTAAAAAGCATGTATTGGGTCTATATTTTAACTCCTTTATGACTGGCATGGCTCATACCACCACAAGGAGAACTATAAAAGCCGGAAAATAGATGGACTTTATTTAGTTCAACTGAAAAAGGAACGCTAACCAAAATTTTATGTGTTTTTCTTTGGATGCTGGAACCCTTCAAGTCTGTTTCGCCATCTGTTTTTTTTTTTTTGCTAGCTGCAGGGGGTCTATTTTACAACTTTTTTTTTGTTATTAAGAAATTTCATACAAATGACTTATTACCAAGAATGATACTTGGTCCTATATGCTCTATAAAGGGCAATACTGGGAGGTGGGCAGGGGTGGAACCAAGGAACAGTGCTTTATGGGGGGGGGGGGGGGGGGAGAAAAGGGGTGACTCAAAGGGATAAATCCTGCACCTATTCTTTGAGCAAAAAAGCCCTGGACACACCTAACTTGTGAGGGTATCCGGAGATGGAGTGCATGTTACCTTCTTACCTACTGCAAACTAAAAGTTGGTTAAAAAGGCTAGCTGGTTAGGTTTACATTTTTTTTTTTAATTCCTGATTACAATAACCAGCTTTTTATTTTAAACAAGTTACTGCACAATAGCAGGTAAACCTATCCGTATGGTTGCCTAACAAAAAAAGCGAAGGCGCCTATCCAGTGCTGGAGGCAGACACTGCTCAACTCTTCCATATGGTTCTGGTTCTGGGGCCTAGCAATCCTTTGTAGTAGCAAACACAAAGACTTGGCCCTGGAAATAGCACCTGGGAGAATTGAAATAAAATATAGCTGCAAGCCAGCTGAAGCAGGACTGTCCATCATCCAACTAAACCAAGGTCAAGTCCAATAACCACAGCCTGTGTCTGGTCACAACGCAGGCGCTACAACTACAAAGCTCAGCCCTCAAAGTAAACCTGTAGAATTCTCACTGTTGGTGGAACACTGCTTTGTTGAAGTTGGGAAAAAGAAGAAGAAGAAAGAAGAAGAAAAGAAGAAGAAAAGAAAGAAGAAGAAAGAGAAAAGAAGAGAAAGAAAGAAGAAAGAAAGAAGAAAGAGAAGAAAGAAGAAAGAAGAAGAAAGAAGAAAGAAAGAAG
>JBBDGP010003968.1:167500-183929 GCA_037952835.1 Lithobates septentrionalis | reverse complement strand
CATTGCAAACTGTAGGGTCTGTAGACTTATCCTAGGATGCCCCCCCCCCCCCCCCCCCTCCACACAAGCCCTCTAAACAACATATCTATTTTTTTGAACCATTTACCATATATCCAAACTGGTGAGTTGTGTAAGATATACAATAGTTGGGGCAACCACAGCATTTTGACTAAACTGCACCTTCCAGCTACCGACAGTGGGAGTCCTTTCCATATATCAACCTTTTTTTTAAATTTCTCCAACAATGGAGCCATGTTATTATTTAAGAATTTGTCCAAATCCCTTGCTACCTGGATTCCTAGATATTTGGTTTTCTCCACTATTTTTAATGGGGTTTCTTCCAAAAAAGTACCTTGTTTAATAGGGTCTATTGATAGTAGGACAGACTTCTCCCAATTTATGGTGAGGCCGGAGACCTCCCCAAAATCTGAAAAGACACTCATCACCTGTCTTAGTGACCCCTCTGTATTCCCCAGGAAAATAAGGACATCATCCGCGTATAACACGATCTTCTCCTCCCTAGTCCTTCTCTGAAACCCCTCCACCAACCTATTTTGCCTTACCGCAGCGGCCACTGGTTCCATAGCCAAGGCAAAGATCAGGGGTGATAAAGGACACCCTGTCTTGTGCCTCTCTCCAAATGAAACTTACTAGAGAGCACATTGTTAGTTCTGACCCTTGCTATGGGATTACTGTATAGGATCTTCACCCATCTCCTAAAAGAGGGGCCAAAACCATATACCTTCAAAACCTGCCAAATAAATCCCCATTCAAGACGTATCAAAAGCCTTCCCCACATCCAACGTCATGACGGCTCTAGTACCCATGTTTTCTATCTGCAGATTCAAAAAGAGCCTCCTTATATTCTCACTTGTTGACCTTTGGGGAATAAATCCTGTTTGATCCGAATGGACTAGACTATGGATTATTTTTTGAAGCCTCGTGGCTAGAATTTTTTGCCAGGATTTTTGCGTCTGAGCATAGTAAAGAGATAGGTCTATACAATCCGGGTTCTAAGGGATTTTTCCCTTCTTTAGGTATCATTATAATTGTGGCCTCCGTCATTGATTCGGGTAACCTCCCTTCCTGGGGTGCCCACTCAAACACCCTGAGAAGTTCTGGTAATAATATCTCCCCATAGTTTTTATAAATCTCTGCCGGGAGACCATCAGGACCCGGAGATTTCTGATTGCCCAGTTCCTTTACGGCTAATTTAACCTCTTCTAATGTAATTGGCGCCTCTAGTACCTCGATATCCAGCTCTGTAAGGGAGGGCAACTCCATTTTCCTAAAGAATCTTTCCATTACCTCTCCTACCGCTGGCCCCTGGGATTTATTTTATTCTTCATAATATTTTTTGAATGTTTCATTAATTTTATCTGGTTGGGATGCGATCTCACCTTCCCTGGTACTAATGGCAGGAATTATTGGGGGGGGGGGGGGTCTACTTTAAAAATATGGGCTAATATCTTCCCTACTCTCTCCCCTTCTCCAAATATTATTTGTTTTTGAAATATCCTTTTACTTTCAGATTTCCTAAACATTACCTCTTTATATAGACTGCTTATTTTTCCACCTTTTATGGCTTTCCTGGGATAGATTTTCCACAAGCTCCCTTTCTTCTACTCGGACCTCCTCCCTAGCATTCTCTTCCTCAATCATTGATGCTCTTTTTGTTCTTGAAATCTGCTGGATCAATAATCCCCTCAGATACGCTTTCAGGGCATCCCACATCATCCCTCTTGCTACGGAGTCCTCATTTAGGTCTATAAATTCCCTCAACCTAGTTATGATCCCCTTCGGGTCCTCAAGAATCTCGAGCCATACTGGGTTCAGTTTCCAAATACCCCGTTGTTTATTTATCCCGATATCCATCATAGCTGTCACCGGTGAATGATCCGAGATTCCTCTAGGATGGTAGGTTATACCTCTAACTAATAAAGCAGCCATATCATTACCTAAAATAAAATCTATTCTTGAAAGTGAGGAGTGGGTACTAGAGTGGCACGAAAACTGTTGTACCCCAGGGTTTCTCACTCTCCACATGTCCATCAACCCAGCCTCTTCAAGAAACTGGCCCATTCGAATCCCACACAGACTCTGTCCCGCTTTTCCTGAGGGGAATCTATCTATTTCTTTATTTATTACAACATTAAAATCCCCTACTGCAATGACGGGGATCCTCAGTTTGTCAACCACAAATTCCAACAAACCATACAAGACTTCTAGTTTAAAGGGTGGAGGGTTATAGATGTTTGCTAAGATACATTCCTGATTCCCTATCGTACAGTGCAAGAAAACATATCGGCCCCCTTCATCTATCTTGTTTTGTCTGCAGGAAAACACCACCTCCCTCCTAATTAGCACCACCACACCCCTCGAGTAAGAGGTGTGCACCGCATGGTACTGGCTCTGATATTTTTTATTCCTTATAAGTGTTTTTGTCTCCCTGGTCAGGTGTGTTTCCTGCAGACAGGCAATATCTACTTTAAGTGCGTCTAACACAGTGGTTCTCAACTCCAGTCCTCAGGACCCACCAACAGGCCAGGTTTGCAAGATAGCTGAAATACATCACAGGTGATATCACTTGCTGCTCAGTGATTGCAGTATTCTAGTCTGCAACTCCCCAAGGTAATACATAAAACCTGGCCTGTTGGTGGGTCCCGAGGACTGGAGTTGAGAATCACTGGTCTAACAGATCAAATACCTGAGCTCTTTTTGAGGGGGTACCCAACCCCCTAACGTTCCATGAACCAATCTTTATTCCCATCAGCTATTTGAGGGTAAGGTTATCCCCACGAAAAAAACAAAAAATAACCAAGTATAGGAGTATTCTCCATATTCAGTGAATTGTGCCCATATTTTACCCCGCCCAAGAAAAGAGAAACAAAAAAAAAAATAAAACACACAAAGAGGAAGAAAACACCATAATTTCATATCACATCTACCTCGGTGCTTAAACATAGTATCAATTATCTCATTATAAATATTGTGCCCGACTTTATCCGTGTCCTTCGTGTCTTTATATAGTAGAAAGTGTCATACCTTATCCTTAATAGGTTACTTGGTACCCTATATTGCATTTTAAATTTCCTGTGCACTTTACTCCCTCCCCCCCCATCCCTCCCATATTCTCTGTTATTTACCCATTCTTCCTCCCTCCCTCCCATCCTTCCCATACCACTGTAGGTTACCCCTCCGGCTTTTTTAATGGCCGACCCATATCCACCTACCCTTCCGTACCACACACCACCCCCCCCCCCCACCTATCCCTCCCCCACTCCATCTCCCTCCCTCCCCCCTTATACTCAAAAAAAACCTTGTTATAAACACACTCCAACTTACACCAGTTTCCATTTACCGTGTCCCCAAACCATCCCCACTCCATTTAGATAAACATTAATAAAATTTAATTAACTCAAATTATGCCCAATATATGTTAATTTTCAGCAGTATACCCCCTCTATTCCTTAGGTAATTGATCCTTCTCCTCCAACCATGCTAACGCACTAGCAGGGGACTCAAAAAGCTGAATACCCCCTAGAGCATTTATCCGTAACTTAGCCGGGTAAAGGAGAGCATATGAGACGTTAAATTTCTGGAGGCTACGTTTAACCCCCAGAAATTCAGCTCTGCGTTTCTGAAGGTCCGGAGAGAAATCGGGGAATATTGATATCCTAACATCTTTATATAGGATCTTCCCCATTTCACAAGCTTTACGTAAAAGTTTAACTTTGTCCTTATAATTTAAAAATTTTACTAGAAACGGTCTTGGGGGGTTTACTGATGGGGGGGGGGCCTAAACGGAACTCTATGCGCCCTTTCTATTGAAAACTGCTGAGTAAATGTCTCGCCCCCAAATACCCCCAACATCCAGTTCTCCAGAAATACGATTGGGTCCGGGCCTTTACTCCCCTCAGGGACTCCCACCACTCTCACATTGTCCCTGCGAAGTCTATTTTCCATTTCATCGAATTTCCCTACAAGCTTATCAATTTTTTCCCTCCAGATCTTTGCTTCTTGTTTCATAGGGAGCAGATCATCCTCTATTAGACTTATTCTCTTTTCCGCTTCCGTCACCCTTTCAGTTGTTATCTTAAGGTCCTGACGTACTAGGGTCAGCTCCTCTTTATTGTCCCTCATTTTCTCTCCCAGTGCCCCCAAAGAGTGGTTGCATGCACTTATTGCAAAAAAGATATCTTTTAAGGAAGGCTCTCCTTCCACCGTGGAGATTGGGGCTGCCAAGGCCTCCGTTTCCTTGCTAACGGCTCCTGAACTTTTCGTGGAAGGGTTCTTTGTACTAGAGGTACCTGTAGGCTGACCCGCCTGTCCCTGGCTTTTCCTGTCTGTTGCTGACTTGATCTGAGCTTGCTGCCCTCCCTTGTTTGGGGTGTGTTCTGCTGCAAGGACCAATTTCTCTAATTTGGCGGAGGCTGCCACCACCGCTGCTGTTGCCCCCACCACAGTGAGATGAGGGCCTTTTTTCTTCTCCTTCGCTGACCGCAAGGATTGAGTTCCCATATTTTCCTGATTGGGGTGCTCATCTCCCTTTCTTCTCCCTGTCATATTGATTATACAAAGTGGGTATATTCTTTAAACCACTTATACACTTGCACAATCACTGTCAAGATCTTTTTAATTGCTCATTTCCACCAGCCCGGCCGTTGTTAGAGATCAAGCATGCTCAAAGTTGCACATCAACAGTCCTGGTCTGACTTCTCACCCCCTCAGCAACAGAGATATGGTTCACAGTCCTTAACAAGTCATAGTTCTTCTTGTATCCCATATCGGGCCTCCCCCCAGAGTTCTCAGACCCCCTCCTATATTGCAGTCCACTTGGGGTCCCCTTAATATGCCCCCCCACAGTTCTTGCTGTTAACCCAGCGATAACGAAAACCGGACAGTCCAAAAAACAACAGGGGGCGTCAGCACAATGCCTCCCTTCCACACTACAGGGAGACTTTAATCCCAGCTTTTTGACAAAAATCAAGCCTAGGGGGAAACTTCAAGAGATTTCTTCAGGGTTCCCCGTCAATGCTCATCAAATGCTCAGAGTATAGCCATACAAAGACCTCCGATCTATTTCTCTGCCCCTGCCAACACTCCACAGCACAGCTCAGAACAGGATACCTTCGGTGTGTACCTGTTGCTTGCACGGCTGTCTCACCAAGGCTCCGTCCTTCTCGCTCCCTCTGGTGGCTAGTCCAGGCTCTCACTCACCGTCTCATCTCTCACGACACATGTGCTGTCACCACCAGCTCCGAGTCACACACCGTCCCGAGCGGCGTCCTGTGCGGCGTCGTGCCCGCCGCTCCAGCAACCTCAACAGACAGCAGACAAGGGTTCAGGATCTCACAGCGTACACCCGGGATCGGGACAGCCCAGCAGGGGGATCAGTAGTCCGGGGCTATCTCGTAGGTGGGTAGATTAACCTCAAGGCTTCATGGTCTTCATGGAGCGGGACAGGCAGTCGCACTCACTCCACTCCTCTCACCTCCATCCACTTCCGGCCACGCCCCCCCTCGAGTTTGTGCGCAATTTTAAAGCATGTCGTGTTTGGTATCCATGTACTTGGCCTAAGATCATTTTTTTTTATTTCATCAAACATTTGGGCAATATTAGTGTGTTTTAGCGCATTAAAATTTGAAAAAGTGTGTTTTTTCCAAAAAAAAATGCGTTTGAAAAATCGCTGCGCAAATACTGTGTGAAAAAAAAAAATGAAACACCCACCATTTTAATCTGTAGGGCTTTTGCGTTAAAAAAAATATATAGAATGTTTGGGGGTTCAAAGTAATTTTCTTGCAAAAAAAAATAGTTTTTTCATGTAAACAAAAAGTGTCAGAAAGGGCTTTGTCTTCAAGTGGTTAGAAGAGTGGGTGATGTGTGACATAAGCTTCTAAATGTTGTGCATAAAATGCCAGGACAGTTCAAACCCCCCCCAAATTACCCCATTTTGGAAAGTAGACACCCCAAGCTATTTGCTGAGAGGCATGTCGAGTCCATGGAATATTTATATTGTGACACAAGTTGTAGGAAAAAGACAAATTTTTTATTTTATTTTTTTTTTGCACAAAGTTGTCACTATATGATATATTGCTCAAACATGCCATGAGCATATGTGGAATTACACCCCAAAATACATTCTGCTGCTTCTCCTGAGTACGGGGATACCACATGTGTGGGACTTTTTGGGAGCCTAGCCGTGTACGGGGCTTCGAAAACCAAGCACTGCCTTCAGGATTTCTAAGGGCGTAAATTTTTGATTTGACTCCTCACTACCTATCACAGTTTTGAAGGCTGTAAAATGCCAAGGCGGCACAACCCCCCCCCCCCCCAAATTACCCCATATTTGAAAGTAGACACCCCAAGCTATTTGTTGAGAGGCATGTTGAGTCCATGGAATATTTTATATTTTGCCACAAGTTGCGGGAAAGTGACAAACTTTTTTTTTAATGCACAAAGTTGTCACTAAATGATATATTTCTCAAACATGCCATGGGCATATGTGGAATTACACCCCAAAATACATTCTGCTGCTTCTCCTGCCATTTTAGCACCTCAAGAAATGAGATAGGCAGTCAAACTAAAAGCTGTGTAAATTCCAGAAAATGTACCCTAGTTTGTAAACGCTATAACTTTTGCGCAAACCAATAAATATACGCGTATTGACATTTTTTTTTGTGGCCGAATACATTTTGGCCTAAATGTATGACTAAAATTGAGTTTATTGGATTTTTTTTATAACAAAAAGTTGAAAATATTTTTTTTCAAAATTTTCGGTCTTTTTCCGTTTATAGCGCAAAAAATAAAAACCGCAGAGGTGATCAAATACCATCAAAAGAAAGCTCTATTTGTGGGAAGAAAAGGACGCAAATTTCGTTTGGGTACAGCATTCCATGACCGCGCAATTAGCAGTTAAAGCGACGCAGTGCCAAATTGTAAAAAGTGCTCTGGTCAGGAAGGGGGTAAATCCTTCCGGGGCTGAAGTGGTTAAGTATTTGCTTTCATGGCTATACTTTGTTCCTACAGCGTTTGACTGTTTGAGTCTGTTTTGTCTCCAGCAGCGTGTCCATGTGTCTGTGTATCCCTCCTGAGGACTGTGCAGAGCTTCGCGCGCACCGTTCGGCTTGGCTTTCCCAGCGGGGGGGCGGAGTCACGGCGCATGCGCAGTAGTGCAGTGAAGCCAACGGCGGCCATCTTGGATCACCCAGATCACTCTCAGGTATAAAGAAGAGCCTCCCTTCAGTAGGAACCCAGCTGTTATAGGGAAGACATCTCCTAAGGTGTCTTCTCCATCTCTCTCTCTCTTGTATTATAGAGCCCAGTGAAGGTGCCGGGGGGGGGGGGGGATATTATAAAATATGTTTTGTATGTACAATATATATATATATATATATATATATATATATATATATATATATATATATATATATATATATATATATAAATATATGAAATTTGCTCTTATTTTTTTTCTCCTTTTTAAGACCGATTGACTTTTCTGTTTTTTCCCAGCTGTCCCTAGTACTTTAATGCCGCATCAAAAAGATCCTCAACATACCACTAGGTAAGCGCTGCAACAGTCAGGCAAGTTTAAAAAAAAAAAAAAAAAAAAAAAAGAGCACTCGGGCTGGTTGAAACATCCTTTTTTCTTTATTGTTTTGTAGCCCGCATCACGGATCATCCCACAGAAACTCCTCAGACAGGAGATCAAAGAGTCATAGGAGCTCGGGTCATTCTCACTCATCCTCGGCCCATGCTTCTCGCAGTGGTCAGAGAACACCCCAACATACCTCAAGTAGACATGACTCCCAGCGGAGACCTGTGTATCCAGGAGATAAACATGCTGGGTGTGTGGGAAACAAGCCCTTCCTGATAAATTGGTATGCGGTCAGTGGCTCCTAGAAGCCACAGGGGACAAGGAAAGAAACAATAATCCATGGAATCAATCAAAAACCTGATCAAGGATTCTATCCGGGAGTTGGCCTTATCCCAAAACCACCCTCGGGCAAAGTAGCAGTAAATACACCCACCCCACAACCTGATCCAGAGATTAACTCTGAAGACGAGACAAGTGGGAGAGGAAAATGCCTCAACCTTTGATGTTGCTCTAGTAGAGCCTTTTATCAACGCAGTAAAGGACGCAGTCCAATGGGAGGAAGATCCAGAGCCTCCATCTAAAGCGAAAAAATATTTTCCACACCTAAAGAAAAAAAGTATCTGCCTTCCCCTTGATGGAAGAAATCAAGGAAGTGGTGATGGATGACTGGCAGAAAGTGGACAAGAGGCCCTTAGGTAACAACCGATTTCTCAAATTGTACCCGCTGGCAGAGGCAGATGCGCAGCTTTTTGACTCGGTACCGACGGTAGACGTCTCAATTATGAGGTTAGCCAGAAATACAACACTACCTTTAGAAGACGCGTTTTCCTTTAAGGACGTCCTCGACCAAAGGATCGATTCTGATCTAAAAAAAAATCTTATCAAGCAGCAGGAGGGGCGTGTAAACCAGCGGCAGCCATGACCTCGATCTCAAGGGCTACCAGGGTGTGGTCAGACAACATTGAAACGGCCCTCAGACAGGGTTTGGGCTCTGACAAAAATCATCAAGGCACTAGATGAGCTAAAGTTGGCCACAGATTTCATAGCAAAGGCTGCCATTGATGTCTTAAAGTGTTCCTCCAGAGCTATGCTGTACTCCGTCACTGCTAGAAGGGCATTATGGCTGAAGCCGTGGTCGGCCGACCCAACTTCTAAAACAATCGTGGTGTCGTATTCCATACAATGGGAAAGCTCTGTTCGGTGACAAGATGGATGCAGCAATCACTAGGGTCACAGTGGGGAAAAGTGGTCTAATTCCCCAGGACAGAAGCAAGAGAAAAAGATTTGTTTCACGTCCGGCTGTCCAGCAGGTAGGGAGTACAGAAGAGGCTGGAAGGGCTCGCAGGCAACTTTCTTGAAGATGGGAAAACCTAAAGCCTCAACATCCTCAGTTGAGGGCCAGAAGTCTTTTTGACTCCCTATCCACCTAAACCGGTCCAGTGTGAGCTCGACTCAGGGCGTTCGCCCAGGTTTGGGTGGAGAATTGTGTAGATCAGTGGGCAGTTTCCACCGTCCTTAAGGGGCATTTCTGGAAATTTAAAAAGAGTCCCCCACCTTTCTTATTCCAGCCCACCAAAATTCCAACCTCCAAAGAGAAGAGGGAGGTGCTTCTTCAGTATGTGCAAGTTCTTATTAGTCAGCAGGCAGTAGTACTGGTGCCGGACTTGGAAAAACACTCAAGATTTTATTCCCCAGTTTTGGTCCTTTTTGGTCCCCAAGAAGTCAGGCGGCTGGAGGCCCATATTGGACCTGAAGAGGTTGAACAGATACATCCATGTAGAACATTTCAAAATGGAATCCTTAAATACAGTAATTCTATCAGTTCAACCAGGGGATTGGATGGTCTCTATAGACCTCCAGGATGCATATCTCCATATACCTATCCTGCAGCAGTTTCAGCCATTCCTGCGATTCAAAGAAGGCGACTTGCATCTCCAATTTCAATGCCTTCCCTTCGGGATCGCAACAGCTCCCAGGACCTTTACCAAGGTACTAGTGGCAATCTTAGCTCCTCTTTGAGAGAAAGGGATTCAGGTGCTACATTATTTAGACGACATCCTGGTTCTATCCCAGCACAAAAAGAGCCTAGAAATACATGTGCGACTGGTCCTAGACACGCTGAGAAGTACTGGCAAACCATTCCATGTCGCCATCAGACTGTCTGAGTCTGCTGGGGTCCCTTTACTCATGTATACCCATGGTGAAGTGGGCCAGGTGGCATCTACGGGGATTCCAGCTGGGGTTTCCATCACAGTGGAGGAAGAATGGCCTGGAACAGAGGATATTGGTCACACCCACAATGAAGTCCAGTCTTTGGTGGTGGACAAGACCATCCAACCTGCAGGTTCACTGTTCTCTAGGGCCCATCTCATGGACCATTCTTACGTCAGACGCGAGTCAGTTGGGTTGGGGTGCACACTTCCAAGATCAGCTCGTTCAAGGAAGATGGCATTTCAACTCGGGGGGCAGTAGTTTCGAACATCCTGGAACTAAGAGCAGCATGGATGGCAATCCTACATTTAGCCACCTCCCTCAGAGGGAAATCCATACTTCTACAGATGGACAACAGAGCGGCAGTAGTCTATGTCCAGAACCAGGGGGCAACACACAGCAGGTCCCTATTCAGCAAAGTAATGCCCATTCTGACCTGAACCGAGAAGAATCTAATCAACCTATGGGCCTCATATCCCAGGGCCCGAAAATCAATTAGCCGACCATCTGTCAAGGTCATTCATCAACAACGAGTGGTCCCTGAATCCGAGGGTCTTCCTTTGGATATGCTAGCAATGGGGCACCCCCCAAATAGACCTGTTTGCCTCCCCACTCAATGCAAAGATGCATCTATTCTTTTCAAGATTCCCGTCTCCGAGGTCAGCAGAAGTGGATGCCCTAGTCCAACCTTGGAATTTTCAGAAAGGATATGCGTTTCCTCCGACCCCTCTGATATTGAGGTTTCTCCAGCGCCTGACAACAGAGAAGGTCACAATCTTGGCAGTGATCCCGTATTGGCCCAAAAGGCCGTGGTTCACACTCCTCGCCCTGTGCGAACCTCTTCCCCTTCAACACCTGAACAACCTTCTGTCTCAGCACAATTTCTCCCACCCGCACCCGGAAATCCTAGACTTGAGGGCCTGGAAATTGAGTGGAAAAGGTTGGATGAGTTAGGATGCTCACATAATGTTATTCAAACACTACTACAGACAAGTCTTCCACTAATTCCACCTATTACAGGATATGGAGAAAATTTACAGAGCTGGCAGAGGTTAACCAGTTCGATCCCCTGGATCCTGGGGTCCAGAATATACTTCTCTTCCTGCAGAATGGCTTGGACTTAGGTTTAGGCCTAAACATACTTAAGGTCCAGGTCTCGGCCCTTTCAGCTCCTTTAACGTTGAGCATTAAACCCTCTTGTCGAACGCTTTTTGAAGGCAGTCCTAGGATTGCGACCTCCCAGGAAAACACTGTACCCCAAATGGGACTTGACTATTGTGCTTAATGCCCTATCAAATCCTCCTTTTGCTCCCACAGAAGAGTGCACCTTGGAGGATATTTCATTGAAGTCGGTGTTCTTGATCGCTATCACCTCGGCTCGCAGAGTATCAGAGATCCAACCTCTAGGATCATGGGATCCTTACATCACCTTTTTCCCGGACAGGGTGGTTTTGCAACCCATCCATCAATTCGTTCCTAAAGTGCCTTCAGTCTACCATCTTAACTAGGAATGGGTTCTTCCAGCATTTGGGGAGGACCCAGACTCCTCAAGACTACACGAGCGAGATATAGCTAGGTCCCTGAGGCACTATTTAAGTTTAACGCAACAGTTCCGCAAAGATCAAAGACTGTTTGTCATCGCAAAAGGCGCCAGAAGGGGAATGGCAGCATCCAAGATGACCTTGGCAAGCTGGATCGTGAAATTAATCCAAAGAGGATATCGGGCTAGTGGTCTTGCAGTTCCAGATGCGGTCAATGCATATTCCACACGGGGAATGGCCTCCTCTTGGGCAGCTTTGGCACGGGTCTCCCCTGAGACAATTTGCCGAGCAGCTAGTTGGTCGTCTTTCAACACTTTCATGTCTCACTATAGTGTAGACCCAGCGGTTCTTACCTCCTGGGAGTTTGGGGAGAGGACCTTGCAGTTATCTGTGCTGTAGTTTTCATTAAATTTCTTATTGCAGTACCCTCGCTGTAAG
This sequence comes from Lithobates septentrionalis, assembly GCA_037952835.1. NCBI lineage: Eukaryota > Metazoa > Chordata > Amphibia > Anura > Ranidae > Lithobates > Lithobates septentrionalis. Next base: position 172,139 of record JBBDGP010003968.1, on the reverse strand, counting down.
CGAGTTATTTACCATTGGTATGCTGCCATGGAGGCACCAGGAAAACGGAAAATTGAATACTTAGCTTTCCGTAATTTTTCTTTCCTGGTGCCTACCCATGGCAGCATACACCCTCCCTTCAATAATCCTTAATGTTCTGAGGTCTAGTTACAAGAATGCCGGCAGGGAGGAACAACTCTTATTTATAGAGTTAAAGAGGTCCTGTGGGTTGGTCGGGGGCAGAGCAAGCAACCATTGGTATGCTGCCATGGGTAGGCACCAGAAAAGAAAAATTACATAAAGGTAAGTATTCAATTTTCCGTTATCGCTGTAGTCCCAGGAGAGCAAAGCTGATCCTTCTTAGCTATGTATCTTGAACGTGAGTCGCTGCAACTGTAAATGCCAGCTCCTGTCCATTCACAGAAGCCTTAGTATTAGGGGAACACAAAATACAAAGGCTTTTCTGAATAGGCAGCAGAGGGGAGGGGTGGGCATAGCTGCTCTGTGTGCCTCTCTCAGCCCCCATTGTCTCTAGTGTAATTCTCAGAAGAGCAATAAACCTGTCAGATATAAAACGGAGATAAGCCCAAGGAATGCCATGCAGCTCCTTGAACTTAACTCATAGCCCTCTGCCATTTTGGCTGGAGCTTTCTGCAGGTTATGAAAGTTCTAGTGCTGCTTTCTGATGATATAAGGTCCAGCTGAATTTTGGAGGCATTTGGACCATAAGAAGGCATTGTCCACTTCCAAATTTTGATCAAACTTTTATAGTTTCCGCCACAGGAGGTTGTCCGAGTGTCCCACAATGTGGGTGCTATCAGAAGCATTAAATTAAAAACTGGGGATAGCACCCTAGAAGACAATTAAGGTGCATGGGTGAGAATGGACAATGATCAGCAAATACACATCTTAGCTGACCATGAAGGTCAGAGGTTCCCTCTGGGAAAGGACACAGGAGATCAATCTGATGGATACTATGCACAGTTAAACTTCCATGTTGCAAAAGAGTTACATGTCTCCACTGTAAGGTCAGTGGGATACAGCTTCCAAGACCAAACTAATATGAGCTAGGATAAGGATCTTTAGGTTTAAAAGATAAGGGGACAGGTAGATCTGCAGTCTGTGCAGTAGCACAGCAAGGATCTGTAAAGGGATGCTGTTAGCAAGGGTTCAATTTGTATTCCTTAACCACTTAAAGTGGAGTTCCACCCAAAAGTGGAACTTCCACTAATCAGATTCCTCCCCCCCTCCGGTGACACAGTTGGCACCTTTCAGGGGGGAGGGGGGTACAGATACCTGTATATTACAGGTATCTGTACCCACTTCCGGCATAAATAGCCGCAGAATCTGCGGTTATTTACGCCACTTCCTGCAACCGCCCGCTGCCTGCTGGGAAACACACACGGGTCCCAGAGGTAGCAGGGAGCATTCGTATTGCACGGCGCGACTCGCGCATGCGCAGTAGGGAACCGGGAAGTGAAGCCGCACGGCTTCATTTCCTGATTCCCTTACCGAAGATGGAGGCGGCAGCACCCGAGGACGGAGAGACGCTTCGGCCTCGGGTGCCGACATCGCGGGCGCCCTGGACAGGTAAGTGTCCATGTTTTAAAAGTCAGCAGCTGCAGTATTTGTAGCTGCTGACTTTTAAAATTTTTTCTTTCGGCGGCGCCCCGCTTTAAGGACTAGCCTCGTTTTGGATTTTAGGTGTTTACATGTTTAAAACAGGTTTTTCTGCTAGAAAATTACTTAGAACCCCCAAACATTATATATGGTTTTTCTTCTAACACCCTAGAGAATAAAATGGCGGTCATTGCAATACTTTTTTTTGCACCGTATTCGCACAGCGGTCTTAAAAGCGCCCTTTTTTTTGGGAAAAATTCACTTTTTTGAATAAAAAAAATAAGACAACAGTAAAGTTAGCCCAATAGTTTTTTTATATTGTGAAATATAATGTTACGCCAAGTAAATTGATACCCAACATGTCACGCTTGAAAATTGCACCCGCTCGTGGAATGGCGTCAAACTTTTACACTCAAAAATCTCCATAGGCGACGTTTAAAAAATAATACAGGTTGCATATTTTGCGGTACAGAGGAGGTCTAGGGCTAGAATTATTGCTCTCGCTCTACCGGTCGCTGCGATACCTCACATGTGTGGTTTGACTCGCGTATGCGTTCGCTTCTGCGCACGAGCTCGTCAGGACAGGGGGGTTTTAAAAAAAAAAATTATTATTTATTTTACAATATTTTATTTATTTTTACACGGTTTAAAAAAAAAAATTGTGTCACTTTTATTCCTATTACAAGGAATGTAAACATCCCTTGTAATAGAAAAAAGCATGGCAGGACCGCTTAAATATGAGATCTGGGGTCAAAAAGACCTCAGATCTCATATTTACACTAAAATGCAATAAAAAAAAAAAAAGTCATTTAGAAAAATTACATTTGAAAAAATATGCCTTTAAGAGGCGTGGACGGAAGTGACGTTTTGGAGACGAGTGAGCGCCATCTTAGCCTCACTCATCTCCAGACACACCACAGAGCAGAACGCGATCGCCTCCGCCGCTACCGACGGCTCCGGTAAGCGGCGGAGGGCACCGGATCGCGGCAGGAGGGGGGCTCTCTCCCACCACCGATAAAAGTGATCTCGCGGCGAATCCGCCGCAGGGACCACTTATCTGAAAGCCGGCCGCCGCACGAAAACGGGGATACCGGGGTTATGGCAGCTAGCTGCTGCCATAACAACGATATCCCTGTTCAAAGTTTGGACGTATATAGTCGTGCGGCGGTCTTGAAGTGGTTAAAGGGCACTCTATCTGCACCTAAATGCCTGAAGGCCAAACTAATCCACACCCCATAAAGATTAACGAATGTCCCTTCACTTGAAAAAAGTAGGGGTGCACCTTCATGTCAATGAAGACTTTTCTGTGGGTTTAGCAGGCTTCTTACCCTTGATCTTGCGGGTGGGCTGGAGGACCAGGCTTTGAAGACCTAGAGGTGCTACCCCAGGAGTAGGGGGTAAGGAAAGCAAGGGCACATAGCCAATCTTTCTCGAGACTTCTTATGCCAAGGCAGATGGGCACTCTGGCCTCCATTGATATCCTAGATGATAATTTCAAGGGTAGATCTGAAGAAACTTACTCAAAGACCAAGTGGACCAGATGCCCCATGGCGGCAATGTTGAAATTCCAGAGCTTTATTCAGTGCTCTGCACATTTATATGCACAACAATATCACACATGAGACAAGCTGAGATGCTTCCAGTGTTTGTAACCTGTTATGACTGTAGTGCTTTTGTTGTGATCTTTCAGAATTAATTAGTAAATGAGAGCTTGGACTTATTTTACCACTTGCCAACCAGGCTTTTTCTGGCACTTGCTTAAATCAGTATTTTTTTTTCCTGAAAAAAAAAACTTAGACCCCCCCCCAAACATGCATTTTGTTTTTAGCAGACCCTAGGTAATTAAAAAAGCGATTGTTGCAATTTTTTTGTCACACTGTTTATATTTCAAACGCAACTTTTTTGGAAATTTTTTTTAAATGAAATTTAAAAGAAAAAAAAAAATCCATACCCCAATAAACAGATACCTAACATGTCACACTTGCAGAATGTCAACAAACTACGGTACTTAATCTCCATAGAGGTGGTCTAGCACTAGAAATATTGCTCTCACTCTAATGTTCGTGGCGATACCTCACACGTGTGGTGCAAACGTTGTTTACATATGCGCTCGCAAATTACAAGGGATGTAAACATGTAATAGAAATAAGGATGTGTCCTCTTTAAGGAGAGATCTGGGGTCAAAAATACCCCAAATCTCTTTTTTACCTTTAAAAGCAAAAGATAAAAAAGAAAAGAAAAAAAAAAGTGATCTTTTGCTTTGAAATTATATATAAAAATATTATATACAGTGGGGCAAAAAAGTATTTAGTCAGCCACCAATTGTGCAAGTTCTCCCACTTAAAAAGATGAGAGGCCTGTAATCGTCATCATAGGTTTACCTCAACTATGAGAGACAAAATGTGGAAACAAATCCAGACAATCACATTGTCTGATTTTTGAAAGAATTTATTTGCAAATTATAGTGGAAAACAAGTATTTGGTCAATATCAAAAGTTCATCTCAATACTTTGTTATATATCCTTTGTTGGCAATGACAGAGATCAAACGTTTTCTGTAAGTCTACACAAGGTTGTCACACACTGTTGCTGGTATGTTGGCCCATTCCTCCATGCAGATCTCCTCTAGAGCAGTGATGTTTTGGGGCTGTCGCTGGGCAACATGGACTTTCAACTCCCTCCAAAGGTTTTCTAGGGGGTTGAGATCTGGAGACTGGCTAGGCCACTCCAGAACCTCGAAATTCTTCTTACGAAGCCACTCATTCGTTGCCTGGGCAGTGTGTTTGGGATCATGGTCATGCTGAAGGACCCAGCCACGTTTCATCTTCAATGCCCTTGCTGATGGGAGGAGGTGTGCACTCAAAATCTCACGATACATGGCCCCATTTATGTACATGAATCAGTCGTCCTGTTCCCTTTGCAGAGAAACAACCCCAAAGCATGATGTTGCCACCCCCATGCTTCACAGTAGGTATGGTCTTCTTTTGTTGCAACTCAGCATTCTCTCTCCTCCAAACACGACCAGTTGTGTTTCTACCAAA
>JBBDGP010003968.1:47500-165000 GCA_037952835.1 Lithobates septentrionalis | reverse complement strand
CTCATTCAATAAAATAAAAAACTGAAGGTTAAACAAATATTTTTTATTTAAACTTTAATTGAATCCCAAACAAGACAGAAAATGCAATTCCTGTAAATATCATTAAAAAAGACAAAAGTAAAGCTGAATTATGCCATATAAAAAGTCCCAAAGCACCTTAATTAGAACTATCTAATCAGTAATATGCTAAAGCATCAACAATCAGAGGCACAAAAAGTCCAGAGTGCTGTGTAGCTGGATCAGCACCCATATGTCTATAGCCCTTTTTATAGTGAGGATGGTACACCAGTATAAAATCAGTAGGAAAGTTAAATGTGCCTGACACACTGAGTTTTGTTACTTTACCACTTAACTATAAACAAAATAAGGGTTTTTTTTTTTTCATAAAAATACGTCAAGGCAAACAGGCGAATTTTTGCCTTATTCAAACAAAAATATTTTCTTGTATGCACATTAATACCGAATGCTAAATGTTTGCTCTGCGCAACAACCTCTTTGCACTTTTTTTTTTAAATTAAATTAACATTTTGGAAAAGTAACATGGAAGCTACTATTCGTGACCTATTTGAAATATGCAGGCTTCAATACTGCCATCACTTGCTTCAATACTCAGGGTCACTGACCTGAAACAAACATGCAGCAAGGTGTCAAAACTCTTGACTTACATACTTGCTTCTGGTTAGTGACTCAAAAGGTAATGAAAAACCATATACGGTATATAGGAAAAAGCCGGATGAGATGTGTAACGTGCACCATAAATCCTACTCAAAAGTCATACAGTAAAGTAGCCAAAGTTCCTTCACTGTATCCTGCTTAACATTACCCATCTCATTTGGTGCTTTACTACATATACCTGGTTTGAGATATGAGCCATGCCTCTTGTTCACCTGAGAGTTGGCTAAAGGATTTTATCTATCACAAAGAGGTAGAGAATATAAGCAATTTGTAGAACTGATTAGTAACCAACTGAAAAATACAAGCATTTGGAGCTCTAAAGCTTCTTCAGGTATTAACCACTTGAAGACCAGGCCTTTTCTGGCACTTAGAAAATGTTTGAGCACCCCCACCCCCCCCCCCCCCCAAAAAAAAATGGGACTTTAAATTGGCAAAACGACAATAAATTGGTTAAAATATATATTATACAAAAAAGACAAGAAAAACCAAGCTAAAAAATAGAAGTACGCATCTTCACTGGTCTCACGATTCGATTATGATTATCTGGTCAACGATTCGATTTGGTTCCGTGATGCATCACAATTACAGAGGAGCTCCCACTTTCGCTTGGGCCGCCTAGGCGGCCCTTCCTCCCTGCAATCTTCTGGGACACATCAAAGGTCCCAAAAGATTACCCGGCCATTCAGGACAGCGCAGTGAGACACGCGCACCCGGCTGTGAAGCTGCAAGCTGTCACAGCCGGATGCCCACAGTAGTATTGCCAGCGCCGTGGACAGGCGGGGGAGAGAAGGGAGGGTTTGGGTGGCCACGTCGCTGGATTGTGGGACAGGTGAGTATCTTTTTATTAAAAGTCAGAAGATACACTTTTTGTAGCTGCTGACTTTTAATAAACAAAAAATTGACTGGAAGTCTTTGAATTAAAAATAAGCTCACTCCCTTAAAAAGTGCACCAATCTGGTGCACTACAGGGTACAGGCATTCACACACACTGCTGCTATCAGGAGGGATAGAATCCACAGCTGGGATTCAACTAGGAGTTAACACAGTGGAATGTGCAAATGGGGAAGCCGCGGAACTGTCAGCATGGAGCGTGTATGAGGTGTAAGTAGAATTCAAAGACATTTGTACTCTACTTACTGTTAAAATAACTTTAATAAATCCCGTGTTACAATCAATGAAGTGCCACGCTGCATGTGCTTTTTAAAATATATGCAGCTTCATACCTCATTTCTTATTGTGTGTACAATACATGCCGCTCATGTGACTGCCCGGCCCACCTCTCTGCTCTCACATCTCTCCTGATGTCAGCGGGGAATTCTCCGCTGACGTCAGGAGAAACGCGAGGAGAGAGGCGGCCCAGGCAGTCACATGAGCGGCATGTATTGTATATACACACACACACACACACAAATACGCTTGGAGCGCTCTCCCGGGAGGGGCGGGGCAAGTCAGGATGACGTCACCCGGCAATCGTTTTTTTTTTACGGTCATATGCATCGATGCCGCATCGGGGACACCCGAATCGCGATGAAACGATTAATTTCAGCACCCCTACTAAAAAATCATCAAATACTGGAGTGTAACTACTTTGCATATGTACCATCATATTCTATTTGCAAGATATCATTTTATATGCAACTGTGTTATATGTTAGTGTATTTGTCATAGTATTTGCACAGCGGTTTTGCAAACAGTTTTTTTTTTTGGAAAAAATACACTTTAGTTAAAAAAATAAAAATCTACCCAATTTTATTTTTGTAAAATATGAAAGATTTTACGCCAAGTAATTGGATTCTGAGCATGTCACGCTTCAAAATTGTGCATGCTAGTGGAATGGCGACAAAGTATGGTACTTAAAAATCTCCATTAGGTGACGCTTTAAAAATATTTACAGGTTATCAGTTTAGAGTTACAGAGGAGGTCTAGCACTAGCATTATTGCTCTTACTCTGTTTACAGCGATACCTCACACGTGTGGTGCAAACACGTTTACATATGCGTTCGCTTCTGCGTGTGAACACTGTGGGATTGGGCTGCTTATTTTCATTTTTCTTATTTTATTTTTACACTGTCCCTTTAATTATTTTTTTCCATCACTTTTTTTCCTATTACAGGGAATGTAAAAAATCCCTTGTAGTAGAAAGGATGGCAGGTCCTCTTTATGAAGAGATCCAAGGTCAAAAAGACCCCAAATCTCTTTTTTACCTTTAAAAGCAAAAGATCAAAAAACGATGTCGCTTTGGTCCTCAAAGGCCATAGAGGCAGTATTTTATCACCTCTGACCAGCTGGCCACAACGTGGGATAATTTCTCAGGTGCGCTGGTAAAAACGGTAAGCCCGAGAAACATTGGCGAGCAGCAGAAGGGGGAATTTATTCCCACCGCTTCTAAAAGCATTCCAGTGGCTCATGAGCCACTTTGAACGATTTCACAAGAAAGCCAGCCGTCGGCTGAAAAAGAAAAAAATGGTTTTATGGCCGATAGCCTGGTCAAAGTATATAAGAACCCTCAACAACTCACATTTCTGTGCCTAGTCTGATCAGTTTGAAATATGAGAGCTGAGGGACTGGCAGGATTACCAGGGATTTCACACAAAGGAAGAAATACAAACAACAGGAGACTTTGTAACACGAGTACATGGTACAACAGGCACATACTGTATAAGGAATATGAAAAGGTGGGGTAAGACATGAATTTTAGAGCTCCAAAAGCTTGTATTTTTTTAAGCCACTAAAAAGATATCACTTTGACAACATTTTTTCTTGCTTCCTACATCAGACAAATAATGGATTCCTACTGATACGAAGAAACCCAGAGTCCCAGTAGTAGTTCCATGTTGCAGGCTTCACAATTTATATAGTAAGCACCCCAGGTTAGATTTAACAAAGTGTAGGCAACTTCTTGTCTCCAAAGTTTCCTTCATTCATGAAGTAGCAAATGGGAGATTGAACAGGTTATTTCAGACACTGATAACCCAGGGTGATTTGTTTATATAAACTGTATGCACTATAGAATTCTGATTGAATATAGTATGGCAACAACATTTCCGTACATATACTAGTTACATTTTTTTTTTCCACAGATGCTGCGAAAGCAATAGATTAAGATGTGCAATTATCACATTTTTGGATTTTCTTAAAAATCTTCGTAATGATCTACTAAATTCGTAGGTATGAGATGGGGAATATAAAGGCACATTTCTGCTTTGAAAAACAGCTTACAATCTTTAATTCTATAAACAGTTCATAAATTATATTAAAATATTTGATCTGATTAAAAAATAATTTCTTCCTTTGTTTTGCGTCACAAGTAAACAAGTTTAACAGTACCTTTAAGCAGCATACAGATAAGTAGTTATTTTAAGAGAGAAGTGCAGGTTACAGAAAAAAAAACAAAAACATACTCACCTATGTGGCTGCAGCATTAATCCAAAGCTGCCTCCCGCTGCCTCTGCCTGAGAACTGAGCAATCAAAGGCTGCTGATCACATGGTTCTTAAGTCCGCTCTGAGCGGAGAGCTGTGACCACCAGTCATCGCTCTGGGGCTCTGCCCCTTCAGTGCTCACTGGAGTGCCGGGCTGTGGAGGGGCTGGCTTAGGCTCTCAGTGGCCCATTGAGAGGCTGAGCCAGCTGCCAGTCAGGCATCTGTGTGGATCCAGACATTGTTGGTATCCCTGCAGATCCTGGACTGGCTTCCATGTCAGCCGCCAGCAGGGTTTGGCCAGCTGTTGGCTGAATCTGTGTCACAGGAGTGCATAACTAAAACCTTGTACACACGATCAGATTTTCGGACGACCATTTGTCCGTTTTTTGTCGCATGCTAGTGACGTAATGTGTTGAATAGTTTTGTATGTATTCTTTAGTTTCTGAGCATGCGTAGTCTTGCTCTTAAGAAAACCATGTTAAACAAAAATCGCACGAAGTGTACACATCCGACAAAAATTTTATAGTTGCACATTCAGCTTTTGTCGTACGAAAAATCGTAAAAATCGGCTGTCGAAAGCACTGTACTAATGATGCAAAAATTGGCAGATCGTTCGGACAAAATTTTACTTCCGATTTTTGTATCACGTGTACGGGCCTTTAGTGTACTCCAGTGACCCACAGAAGTAGTATGGCCAAAAGAGCTTTGGCAGTACTTTTAATTTACTCTATGCAATGCAGTATTATAACAAAATATGTACACAATGGCATGAAGGCTACTAGCCATTTTTTATTCTTTGTTCTGACCTCACTGCAAACATATAATAAAAAAAAAAAAAAAACTAGGGTAACCACATTCTTTGTACATTTGGGAAGCAGTGAACACCAACAGTTCCCAACCTACCTTAGATGAACTCCAGGCAAAAAGCTAGTGTGGACTGTTTTTGTCAGCTTAAAGTGATTCACATTTTTTCAATTTAAAATAACAACCTTTACAAACATCTTATACCTACCTGCTCTGTGCAATTGTTTTGCATAGAGCAGCCCAGATTTTCCTCTTCTCGGGTCCTCCACCAGCGCTCCTGGCCCCGGCCAAGTTCCCCCAATGCAAGCCGCTTGCTCTGGTGGGCACTTGTGCCTGCTCGTGCTTGAAACCATGCTCTGTGTATCCATCGACACTCACAGGGTGGCTCAGCCATATCTGCTCCTCATTGGCTGTGACAGCAGGTCCAGGCATTGTCATGTGGAGGGCAGGCCTATGCTTACACAAATAGTGTCCATCTTCATTAACTCAGGAAGCTTTGGAGAGCGCTAAAGTAGTTTATGCAGAAACAGGTGTGTGCTGACAGCTAAGATTGATTCGACAATCACTCCAACTTTAGAGCACTTGTCGCAACAGAAGTTGGACCCCAGTTGAACTCCATTCTGTGCAATAGAACCGTTCTAATTGGTGCAACTTAGAAAAAGGTTCCTGCACTACTTTTGTTCTGACTTGCATTGACTTGTTAAAGAAGTGGCATGCAAGTCATGCCGAAGTCGCGCTGGGGTCCGACTTCGAAGTCAGGGCAGTGTGAACCCAGGCTAATGCTACAAACTACCTGCTGCTAATGTTAACCTTGGGAACTTTTCTTTTACCCACAGCTTTGCTTTAAATGTGTTTAAAGCAATCAAGGGAGAATCCAAACAGATATCTTTCACATTTTAGAGCTTATAAAAAATACATGGGTATAGGTTGACCGCAGCAATTCATTTGTTGCTGTAAACACTTTTCACCACATGGAACATTCAGGCACATTTGGAGGGTTAAAAAAAGGGTCACTGAGATCTAAACTGGTGCATTGCCCATAGCAACCAATCTGTTTATAGCTTTCATTTGTTCCCACATAGCTTCAAAAATAAAAATGTAAAAGCCAATTGGCTGCATTATAGTTGAGACAGTTTGTCTCAGACACTTTTTATTATTAATCCCCCCATACAATGTATCCACATCTGTTTATTGGCATGTATATACTTTAAAGGGGTTGTAAAGGCAGAATTTTTTTTATCTTAAAAGCTGTCTATAGCTTTGTTACTGCATTGGGAGCACACAATGAGTGTGCTCCCAGCACTGAAACAGCCATCGACGCATATCTGCAGCATCTAGGCATTAGGACCCACCTGCCACACTTATGCATTACGTGGTCAGCAAGAGGTTACATGCTAAAGCTCAAGCTCTTCAGACCAGCACTATCCAACCTACCTCAATTAATACACTCTTCCTCCAATCTGGACTGCTAAATATAAATCTTAATGGCGTGCTGCAATATTTTTAAAGTCTTTCTTTTTTTTTTTTTAGCTTTGGATAATGGGGGGGTTCAGGTTCAAGTATTTCTGAAACCTTCTAAGGTCTAAGCTGTAGTAAGCACTCCTATTAAAGCATGAAGCGAAAGGGTAAACACGATAGCCAGGACACTAGCATTTGCAGAACAAGAAGCTACAGCAACTCACTTCTCACTCAAAACTTTTTTAAGTTAACATTCTAATGTATGTCCACTTTAAAGAAATACTGTCACTTTTGCCCTGTCAAATAAAGTGTTTGCACAGAGCCCCTTTTATTGCCTTCTTGCATTACTGGAGCCCTCACCAAGGGAACAGTGCTAAATGTAATCTCCACCATGTGACAGTGTTTGGGCCTAAGCTCTGGCATCAGGCGACACCTGAACATGATGCTGCAGCTGGGAGATGGCAAGACAGCATGGCTGGGCAAGTATACATGCTGGGAGAGATGGACTATCTGCAGATGTCGTCACTTTCCCTTTACTAGGCAAAACAACAATGTCTCTAAGATATGTATTCACTAGTCCAAGGAGGAGGGGGTAAGCTGGAAGGTGATTTAAGGGCTTCAGAGAAGCTGCTGAAAGCTTGTTAAATGCTTACTGAACCTGACACTTCACACTAGCTCTTATAGGCCAAGATTGCACAATAACCAAGTGCATGAGATTTAAAACACAATTGGAAACACACAATGCCCATGAATACTTATACTACTTTCTGTTCCTGAAATCCTTAATACATTCATGTGAGCCCTTAAAATGCCACTTCCCCATCATTACTGTAAACTGCAGTGCAAATCATAAGTAAAAAGAAGGAAGTTAAAAAAAAATTAAGTCAATTATACTGCCACTAACTAAATAAAGATCACTGGGCTCAATTCACTAAAGCATATCGCATGCATGTGGCACATTTTTCCCCAAATGTCGCAAGTGATACTGAAAACGTCAATTCACTATACCTTTATGCGGTATTTACCTCAAAAAGGAAAAGTGCTTGGTGAATACTGCAAAAAAGTCAATTCACTAATGGAAATAAATAAATGCAAGCGTTTAATAAGCAGTGGTCCAGGCATGCAAAATATAAACCTTCAGCTGGTTGTTAAGGAGCCAGCACCCGCCGATTCCTTAACAAAAAAAAAAAAAAAAACCAACAGCGTGGGGTCCCCCAATCAGGTCTGGTATGGATTTTGTGGGGGAAAGCTCATGCCGATATTTTTCTTTTTGCCATGAGGTCCCTCCCAAAATCCATACCAGACCCAAAAGACCTGATATGAATATGGGGAGACCCCACTTATTGTTTTTATGTCAGTGGGGAATCCTGCTGACAGTCATGGTTGTTAAGGATGTGGCAGGTGCCTGCTTCTTAACAGTCAGCTATTCACTGGTTAAGAATGGCGGCGGGTGCCAGTGTTAGAATACAGGTTTTCCCTACTAATATACCGCATCACTTCAAGAAATGACGCTTGTGGTATTTTAGTAGCCTTTACTGCATTGCAAACATTTTTTGGAAAAACGCTATGAGCCATTTTACCACTGTTCTTAAAATTGTAGATAACGTTTCGTGAATTGAGCCCACTATCAACTTTGGTTCTTATTACCTCACATACACTTGTTTTGTTGTTCCTTTATTATGAAAAGCACTAACTCTGTGCTTTGGTCTCCCTGTCAAAATGTTTTTTTTTTCATAAATAAAAGCTGCAAGTCTTCAAAAAACAACCTTTTTGATTTGAACTCAAAAAAGTCAGTAGCAAAAAATGGTTAAGGCAATGCAGAAAGGCACAAATGGTATCAAACAGAAGTCCACGCTCTCTTTTTCTGTGCCACAGGTGTTGATTGTCCTAGATTGGGGAGCCTCTGTTAGGGTTCTTGTTCCAACAACTTTTTGCAATACCAAGAAATGAAATTGTGAAGAATAGAGATGACATTTTCCTGTCATACTGCATGAGGTTCAAGAATTAATCAAGAGTAGTTGTAGGTTCATTACATAGTCTTGGTTAGCCATACCAGTTCACAACCATGCAGACTGTTGCACTACTGAGAAACCAGGTCAAGATCGGAATACGTGGACTGCTCTCACTACATATTGTCGACAGATGGGACATTCACTCATGCGTTTGCCACACTTTGTGCAGGTTACCATATGGCCACACTCCAACAATACACAGTCAATGGGGGAATCCATGCAGACCTTGCACAGGTGTTCATCAATTACAGCACTGGGTTTGCCTGTTAAATTAAAAAAAAAAAAAAGATGCTCAAGTTACAGCACAAAAATGCATGCATGGTTTATGTATGATTCTACGAATAGTATTTACAAGAATTTAACAGCATAATGTAAAAACAATACTTTGTTGTTACCTGTAGAAAACCGGTTTCAATGCTCAGTTATTCTGAGGGAGTAAAACCAACCGTTAAGCTGCCCAAACATGGATGGAAATTTGGCTGGCTTTAGCAGGAACCAGCTAAATTCAATCCATCTATGCCCATTCCTGTTCATAACCCATAAGTGGCACATTGCTGCAAGTCTTCTGTAAAGGAGTATGTAGCAGTCTCAGCCAGAGCTCCAGCCAGGCCATGCCCCCAATGTGTTTCGAGCCGCCAACCCGGGGCTTAATCATGGGGATCTATTGATTGACTTCTCAAACATTTCTGCTGGAAATTTTCCACTCAATCAGTGCTCCCAGCCAATCAGCTATAGTGCTGATCAGTGTATTCTGACGGCAGAGGAGTCCTATTGTCAGAATACAGCGACACAGGGAGGAGGGATTCCCCCATCCAACTCTGTTATCTGAATGAAAAAACTGAATCATGTATAGCCAGCTTTACTTTATGATGAATGTGTAGGTTACTTGCTTCTCATTTTATTCAAGTATGCACACTGATCAGCCAAAACATTATGACAAATGACAAGTGAATAGCATTGATTATCTCATTACAACAGTTTTGGAAAGTGGGTGGGATATATTGGGCAGCAGGTGAACAGGTTGTCCCTGAAGTTGATGTGTTGAAAGCTGAAAAAATGGGCAAGCATAAGACTTTGAGCAACTAGCACATTATGGCATAACCCATCTGGGGACCCCTAAAAAGAAAAAAGTATAGCGGACTTAACTACTGCTTTAACAGAAACTGAGAGGAAATATCCTCAAAGTGAACCCCCCGTCCCCCCTCAACGCGACATTGTAATAAGACTCTGGTGTCGAAATACAAAAATATTTCTCAACACTGCGGATCAACTTGTGTCAAACAGGAATGGCCACATATGGCTACCTGCTGAACTGGCCAAATTTAGGTTAATCTATGGCCAGCTTAAGCATGCATATAACATATCTGGTGGATCACTGTGGAAGTGGAGAATCACTGTAATAGTGGTCACTACTACAGTGATCACAGCTGACTTCCAGGTCCCCCGCCAAGAGGCTTCCCTTCTGCATAGTAACCACAGGGGATCGCTATTCACAGAATGCCTTGCATTCTTCACAATGATTGCAAAGCATTCTTTGATTAGAGAAAGTGGTGATAGTGACACCACAGCCTCATCTGTTCCCCTCATCCAATCAGAGAACTTCTTGCATGCACTGTAGGAAAAAAAAAATGCAAGGGGTTTGGTGAAGGGCCCCTTTGCCAAAGAAGCAATCCCATGTTCACTATGCAGCAGGGGAGCTTCTCTGCACAGGACAAAAAGACACCAGTTAACACTGTAGTAGCAGCAAATGCTACAGTGATTCTCCGCTTCCACAGCGATCCCACTGGAGTGGCATTTGCATACTTAAATCGATCAAAGCTGGACTAATGTTACTATAAAATAAAGTCCATACCTGGAGTTCAGCTTTAAGCCACCTCTAACAAGACAAACTCTGAAAACCCACATTCACCTCTACATTCAATAATCAACAGTGTTTTACTTTGTGGCGGTTTTGTTGTGGTAAAAAAGTAGCATTTTTGCGATCAACCAACTGGCAGAAAGTTAAAAGTCTAATTACACAGTGTGCATCAGAAGGGAGCTCTTATTACTCAAACTAAACTGGAAACCTTACTCTGTATTACCCTCCTGGGAACAGTTCAATGTGCGCTTCAATTAATCCTTTTCTACATCCCAACCTCTTTAATCTTCTCTAGTTGCAGGCCTAGGACTGTGTGTGACCTGCAATCAGAACCTTAAAAGCTCAGCACTTCAGTCTCATCCCTGAATTACATAAAATGGCTAATGACGCTCTACTGCCCGTGTCTAATCCTTCTCGCTAAGAGACTGAAATAGTTCAAAAGGTGACAATGACACTGTGGATTAGGCACGGCTGGCCTCTTACCTTCTTCATCGACCACAGAAGCTGGAAAAGGACAAAAAGAAAGATTTAAAAAATACTATATTTACAAAGTAACACAGAGAAAAAAAAAAAACACACACAAACATGCATATTAATTAAAAAGTATATAAACTTAAGATCAAACTGCTGAATAAACCATTATAGTTTAATTCAATAGACTGAATAGCATATAATGTTAACAGGTCAATACTTTCTGAAAAAGAAGCATTTTCTTTATTGCATTTGAACCTACATTTTTTTATTGGATGGGATGTTAAAAGATATGGGTATACTAAGTATCCTAATTAAAGCCCAAGAGACACACACACCCTTCAGGGCTATATATATATATATATATATATATATATATATATATATATATATATACACATATACATACACATATACATACACTGTTAGTGATTAAAATTTCCGTGTTTGAATAATCAATTCTTTTAATCAATTAATCAACTTCTCCCAGCGCAAGACCAGTCGTTTTGGCTCCTGCATATTTCCCCCCCCCCCCTACTTGTGTGGTGGACTGTTCCTGACGTCATTGCGCCCATACAGCGGCTCTGGACGTGAAGATGTCACGAACACTGCTGGACGTTGGAGTGCCGTTTTCCCAAGGATCGAAGGATTGAGTGGCGTATAGATGCTGTGTTCACCCCTAGGGAAAAGGAGCAGTTAACCCATGCAGTGCGGGGAAAAAAAAATGTCCAGGGTTGGGCTTTAGGCTGATGTTAGTGGGCCAATAAAAAAAAAAATATTTAATTGAAATGCTGATCCAGGAAGGCAAAAGAGGAAGATGGAAAGTTCAGAGAAAACGTCAGTCTACCATAAAATGCATTTCTCTGTGGACTTTATTCTACGCTAAAGCATGGCCAAAGATTGACTGTACTACTCTTAAGCATTGCAAGTAAATTTACTTTTGTTCTCCTGTGACTCAGAATCAGCTGGCAGCGGGCTACTGCCCAATATTAGCCGACAAGAGAGCTGCACCAGGCTAAGGAAGGAACCTATCAATGTCAGGATACACCAGGCTGCCTGATTGACATGTGGCTCTACCTTTCAGCACATGGCTGAGAGCCAGATCCAGCCTCACCTGCCCTTTCCCCAGCTCCGTGCTCCAGCAAGTGCTGGAGGAGCAGTTCGTCACTACTCTCTGCCTGGAGCAGACCGAGAATGAAGCAATCAGCGGTCATGTGATCAGTCAGTTCTTGGTCATGGGAGTACGTATGCTTTTCTTATAATCCCATACCTCTCCTTTAAGTCTAAATGGCTGCTAGGGTAGCTATACCTTTTGTATAATCATTAAGAATGGCCCTGCCTTAAAGATTAGATTTAAACAAATCTGATGGTATATATTAAAATGCACAGGTTTTGCTTGTAGATTAAACTACCTTTTTGTATAAGATCCTTCTGTTCATGGTACAGTCGAGTTACACGCTCCATTAGCTCCCATTTTTCACAGCAGCCCTTGTAATTCACAAAGTTTCTGGCCAAAATCTCCTTCAGCTGACGCACAGACAAGGATTCTATGTCATCTGGGTTGCTGATGTCAGAAAGTGAGGCCCTTCTTCCTGGCACCAGAATCTCTTCTGAATCTATGGACTAAGAAAATAAGAACATTTAAAAGGGTAACTTGTGGGGGAAGAAAAAAAAAAAGTTTATAAATAAAAAATAATATAGCGTATACAAATGCGACACAAGTCATATTGTAACTGAATGGTATTAAAATTACCTTTCCTTTTCAATGTGCAGAGCTGTAATGTTCTGTAAAATACAATGCAATATGGCTACCTTGAGGTGTTCTGTATACTGATGGTGTACATAACGCCCCCCAGAAATGTAACTTGGCTTGCTGATTTTCCCAGAAGTCTGCACTAAGATACAAATCAGATTTTGAGCATCCCTGGCAACAAAAGTTTAATTCTTGGTCAGATACTCCTAAAGAGAAAATCACGTCTATAGGAATGCAGAACCTGCAACTTTCCTCAGAACCCTGCAGGTGCAGCAGCTGAATTATAAAACCCACTCTCATACAGATTCACTCTACACACAAACTGCTATTTCCTCAGAATACCAAAATGTAGGAATCTGCAACATGGTTTGTTAAAATCCTTCCAATGTACATAGATCACCCAGAGGGGAATGTTTTTTTCCCGCAACAAAAGTGGAGTTATGCCAAGATTTTAATGTTAAAATGATTCTTCCCAGAAATGAACAGTTTGGATTCTTATCTCTCTAAGATATTTTTATTTAAATTCCCATGCCTCTTCTAGGCTCACGGCTGCTAGACTAAATATACTGCTACCTGAAGAAAAAATATTCAGCTTCAAGCCAAAAGTGATAGTAATTACTAGAAAGTGGGGTCATAATTTCAGGACAGTTTTTGGCTTTGTATGACCATATCTATGGCCACACAAAGCCAAAAACAGTCGTGAGAAAACTCTGAAGATAGGAAATTGCCTGGGGGCCTGGTATCTAACAGTTGGTTCACAATTTTGGTGAGATTATATGCACCTGGAGAAGGTGCACATTAAAATCATGATGAAATCTCTGCCATTATATTCAAGGTTAATGTTCTTATCTATTTTCATCCAGGGCTTTTGCAAGTGTATTTTTGTTGCCATAAAAAAAAAAAAATTCTGCCATAGTGACAAAACGTTTGCATGAACAATGCATGTAAAATTTACAGTATACATGCATTTTAAATAACAAGCTTTGCAAGTAGTGCATACCTTACCCACAATCCCTCCTGACACCCAAACACCATTGCAACCTTCAAGAATTCCAGTGCAAATGATCATAAAAAAAAAAAAAATAAAACGTAAAGATAAAAATCACCCCCTACTTTACTGCACTCAAGCATGAGCCTGGTTTGGGGGGGGGGGGGGGGGGGGGGGTCTACAGACTACCAAGTTTTGATGAGCTAGCGAGACAGGGAGATATGAATGGGCACATTCTCAACATGTCTGCTGTTGTGATGAAACAAATTTTCAGTTAAAAAAAAAAAAAAAAAAAAAAAAAAAAAGAGGCCGGGGATTACAATAAAGCAGTAATGTCACTAGTCTGCCAGTATTGCTCCTTTAATATGACCTGTGCCTAGTTCATTCAAGTCGACAGATTCTAAAAGAATTACCATCAATTTGCAGATACGCAAACTGGTGGTAACTTGGATCAACTCAAAGTTAGCATACAGGGGAGAGGGGTGTTGTGTGAATTACTAATACGTTTGAATGAGTTTGTTGAATGAGTCATTGGTTGCCAAGATGAAATCCGTCCGCGTCCTGGCAATCAATGCGGGGAGTTACATTGAACTGACAGTGTGCATAACCTGATGGGGAATTCAGACTAATCCCCATTAGGTCCCGTTTTACATGCTTTTGACAGCAGATGGCAGTGGTCAGATATTCAGTCCAATAGTGGCTTTGGGATCCGTACACTGCCATCCACTGTCAAACAAACATACGCAATATAGGCCTGATGGGGAACTAGTTCCCAATCAGGCTCCACCCACCTGACAACTCAAATTCAGTCACTGCACCTGTGATTGATGGTGCACAACAGTGTGTGGATTCCAAAGCCACTGTTGGACTGAATAGTGGCTATAGAGCCATCCACTGCCATGTGCTGTCAATCAAAAGTAAAACAGACCTGATGGGGAACGGAGACTAGTTCCCCATTAGGCGCCTCCATCCTCTAGTTCACAACTCCTCGGCCATGTGTCTGTCCTCAGTGCAGACATGAATAAATTCATGTACCTGTCTGACAGGTACATATATTGGGCGCAAGCACCGTCACTTCTGTTGATTTCAGAAGGAATTCTAAAGGATGTACAGATTCTTCAGAGCGTGTCTAATACTGTTAAATTTTCATTATGTTTTGGTAAATTGCAGCTACATACTGTATATAGGGCATACGCCTACACACACTATACTTCTGAAAAAGAAACAGACTTCACAAAAAAAAAAAAAAAAAAAAAAAGGGGGAGGAATGAACCATTTTAGCAACATCGGAATTACCAGCTCTTGAGAAGTCTATACTTCTGGTAAGACTGCCAAGCAACAACTTCCTATTTAAACATACACTTACGAAACAATGGGATGTGTCATGTGCTTTCTAAGACCTAAAAGCTCAGCTGCCCTTTATATTAAAGACAAGGGTTCTACCACCTAACAGTGTAACCTACCAATAAGGAGATTAAGATTCCACAGTGTGACAAACACACTCCTTAAAAAATACATTTTTATGAAAATGTACATATCATGCATCAAACAGAGTTTAGTATCTACGGACTCCAGGCATTGTTTTGTTTTACTTGAATTTTATTGAAAAGATCAAAGAAAATAGGCACTTATACAATAGGATAATACAATATCAGAAGCAAATTCAGAAGGAGTTTAACAAAGCATTATTTTACACAATTAAGGGGTACTGACAAGGGGTGTTTGAATTAAAATGGCTCTAAAGCAATGGTTCTCAACTCCTGTCCTCAGAACCCACTAACAGGCCAGGTTTGCAAGATATCAAAGAAAAAAGGGGAGAAGAGACGGAATTGTGGGCCAATTCCAATTCTCCCCTTTTTTCTTTGATATGTATAATTAATTCAGGGGAGCGCACCCCCACTATAGGTTTGTATCACGGGTGTCAGCAATTATCTAAATGATATACAGGTACAGAGATTACTAAACCTCTGCCTGTTGTCACTATATATTTAAGCAGAGCCTTTTTGGTTCTTTTTTTATCTTCCTGTTTTCCAGGTTTGCAAGATAACTGAAATACATCACAGGTGATATAATTTGCTGCTCAGTGATTGCAGTATTCTAGTCTGCATCTCCCCAAGGTAATACTTAAAATCTGGCCTGTTAGTGGGTCCTCAGGACAGGAGCTGAGAACAACTGCTCTAAAGCCTTAAGGTTTTTTACCCTAATGCATTATAGTAAAAAACCTTCTGTGCTGCAGGATACCCCTAGCCCGCCCCCCCTTCCCCCAAATACCTGATCCCCCATCCCAATCCAGCAATGTGCACCGGCTCTTTGTGGTCCCCTTTCCTCACTGGGCAGGTTGATCGCAGCGGGATCCAATCAAATGCTGTGATGAGGGACGGGGCAAATAGACCCAGACGGCTTGGGACCGAGCCCACACAGGTGACCCCATAGAAAAGCTGAGTTAGACTTACCAGTAACTCCTTTTCTGAGAGTCTTCCAGGACAGCCTGATTCCCACCCGGTTATGTCTTGAGTTATGTGTATTATGCATATGTTTTACAGGTACATCCTACGGTTCTTGAAAATACCGACATGGTCCTGGAAGACCGCCTCTTTATCCGGTGGGGGTTAATGGGTTTCCTGTCCTGGTAGGAGGAGCCCTAGGTCTCATGGGCTGTCCTGGAAGACGCTTTGAGAAAGTGGATTTTTATGGGGGCACTGGCCGGAGGAGGAGCCATGAGAACCAGCAGGGGACCCCAGAATAGGCGGATCAGGGATGCTCTGTGCAAAAGTACTGCAAAGAGCAGGTTTATAACACGTTTATTTTAATAAAAAAACAATAACTGAAGCTTTAAATGTTACTTTAAACCAATGTTTCCCAACTCATGTGCTAAAGCAGCCCCAACAAGTCATGTGGTCAGGAAATCCTTCTTCTGAAAGGGTTGATATGTTTCCGGATGCTGAGAAGAAGATTACAGTGAACCTATGCTTTGACCATGCATGAATCAAAGCAACAGGCTCACTTAAAAGGGATTTGGTCATGTAAGAATCATGGAGACTGACACTGCTGAATTCGCCTTTTGAGAATAGCAGACAGGGAACTGGCAAAGTTTTGGGATCAAAGTTGCTGACTCATAACAGATATAAAGAAGGAATATTCTGGCACTTATTTACAGTATATGTGTTTTTGGGCTATGACCCAAAGTGCTTAAAAGTGGACCTTTGGTAATTTTTTCATCTTTCCATCTATTAAATCTTCTGCCCTTGTTGTTTTAACTTTGGATAGCAAAACATTTTTTTTTCTGCTAGTAAATACTTTATACAGCCCACTTCATGTTTGCCTGGTAAAAAGCCTAGGCTTATGACATCAGTCACAGATCTCTCTCTTGTGATAGTTTGCCAGGAAGGAAGGGGGATGAGTCATAAGAGCCAATGAGAGCTGCAGAGCTGGAGGTTTGCCTCTGTGTGTCTGTGTAAATCCAGGAAGTGAACAGGCAGCAGCTTCAGCTGCCCACAGTTAAAATGGATGCAGCCAGACTCAGTGGAGGGAGATTTCTGCAGAATATTTGGCAAGTATAGAATAATGTTATATATAAAATATGCAAAGTGGTTGGAGGGAAGCTTCAGAATGGCAAAGATGTTTTTATTACAAATGATGTGAGCAAGAAAAAACAGGGAAGGTACCCTAAAAAGAGGGTCAACTAAGAACACTATTTGAAATTACAAACCAGCTTTATTATTTACCAACAAAATAAACACCAAATAGAAATTAATAAGCAGTGAAAAAGAAGCAGTGTGGGCAGACGGCTGCCACAACCAATTAAAAATTGGACAACGTTGTCACAAAGGGGGGGTTTATAAAAACAGATGGGGAGCCGCGGCATACATCCACTCAACCAATCAATCAATGCATCATACATCCACCTATAAGTAATTGGGGTTGGTAAAGTCCATGTTAATTGGGTATTGGTTGCAGATATCAAGTTATCCTATAGGAAAGTATCCAGAATATCACGGACAGTTCTAATACCAGCAGTATGATGAGAGAGTAGAGTGGGTGCACGATCTGGCCATAAGATCTGAGTGTAATATAGTCCAGTATGGAGAGATTAGACTAGTTGCTAGTTGAATCACAGATACATTATAGTTGTCTACCGGCTATATCAGCAGACTGCATAGGGAACCGTATAGACTGCTATGTTAAGGAGATGTAAATTGCTTAGCTAGAGCAGTGGGTGATTATCCAAGGAGACAGCAATAAAAGGATGCAGGAAAATCGACATACATTTGTAAGCGCTAAGTGGAGTAGAGAAGTCTCACCAGTCACGCTGTCCTCGTCGTCGAATAGTAGCAATCCTTTGTTCCAGGTCTCTGTGTAGATGGAAATCACTTACGAGCCGTATTGGAAGCTCAGTGGGTTTGCAGTCTGAGTAAGGTTCCGTCCGTAGCTGAAAGGCCTCTGTGAGGCGGTTTTTTCGATGCAGTGCGTAGCCGAGTAGAGAGGCTGTGATCAGCTGGTAGATGTGGAGTGTAGGTAGCAGGGCCAGATCGAATAGCGCGCGGCTCCCGGTGACGTGCTGACGTCACACAGCTGACGCGTTTCACCAGCCAATGAACGCTGGTTTCTTCAGAGCTCTGTGGATGTATGCCGCGGCTCCCCATCTGTTTTTATAAACCCCCCCTTTGTGACAACGTTGTCCAATTTTTAATTGGTTGTGGCAGCCGTCTGCCCACACTGCTTCTTTTTCACTGCTTATTAATTTCTATTTGGTGTTTATTTTGTTGGTAAATAATAAAGCTGGTTTGTAATTTCAAATAGTGTTCTTAGTTGACCCTCTTTTTAGGGTACCTTCCCTGTTTTTTCTTATATGACTAAAGGGCAACTTGAACTGCATTCAGACTTGTCTGCATGATTGATCTATACTCACCAGCTAAAGACCAATACTGAATAATTTAAGTTGGTTGATCCGGGCAAACTCTCTGTTTTTTGGAAATGATGTGAGCAGACTGCAGTTCCTCTTTAAGTCAGACACAAGCAAGTACCTAGCATTTTTTTCAAAGGCCAGCAATGTCAGCCCCATACTTCCATCGTGACAGTGTTACTTTAATGACAGTCCTGAATGTTTAAATTATTAACTGTATAATCAGCAGTGCAATAAGAACTTTGAATGCTTATTAGATTACAAAGGGTGCTGTCATCAATAAGACATTTTGAAACCATGTAAAATTAAAAAATGAATATGAATATGAATGACAATGGCATGTCAAAGGACTTCAAGCAGTCTCTTACAACTTGAAGTATTACACTTTAAGATAAATACAAAAGTGGAGAAAATCAAAATGTAAGAATTCCACTGGAGTTAATTGGAGATATTAACAAATCTTTACAGCAGAGATTTGCATTTCTGGAAACATGAAAATCATCTCTTTAACAACTGTCACCAATGGAAAAAAAAAAAACAATTAAATGGAGCTCCTAGAGCAGGGATCCCTCAGGCCGCCTGTAGGCTCCTACTAACTGGAAGGATTTGCACTATCACTGGCTAGACGACAGTGATCCGGAGGAACAGACGGAAGTTGTATGCTGGGCTATTGGCAAGCAGAATACCGGCTTTTCACCAGTGCTGTGGCCGAGGTGGTTATCGGGAGGGCGGTGAGATTTACCGTTTTACACCTCCCGGCTGGGAGGAAGGTATACACACAAATACTTACCTTCCCCCTAGATATTAACCTACCCGCCTGCATAGGTCGTTTATAGCCTAACATTTGCCAGATATAAAAGCTCAGTGAAGGAATTTCCAATAATTACTTCGTGTCCACCTTCTCAAACTGCATTTCCAGTGACTTGCTCTTTCCTCTTGTCAACTATCCATGAACTGTCCACGATTCTTATTATTTGCTTCTCGAGCCAATTGCTCCCACCATCATATATTATTGTGGCTGAATAGATTCATGGATGGGATTTCAACTTTTTGCTTGATATTCATTTGACAACATTATCATTTATACCAACAAAGTAATTATCAGTGATTTTATAAAAGGTATAATGATATTAATGGGGGGTGTATGTATGAGTGTGGTGGCCATCTGAGTCTGTAGGCAACGTTGTCTAATTTAAATGAAATTGGTGGAGGTATTTTCTATTTTTGATTAGTGTTAAGTGAATTTCTGCGGCGAGGGCATTTGGGAGCCGCTATTAGGAATTGCAAGTAATAGCTTTTTCCACTTGGCCCTGATCGTTAATTACTAGAGGTAGAGCCATAGTGTCATTTTTATTTTTTGTGTTACCTATAGGTACTGTAAATATCTCCTAAACGTGCGTCGTTTTGGTGATATTTACTGTATACTGAGCTGATGAGGTCATTGGCGCATGCAAGGAACGGCCGCCCGTGCCATTTCTTCAGGTGCGTGTGCCCTGACAGCGGCTCCATCGCACATGCGCAGGAGTGACGTCACGCGGCTCTGGCCAGTCACACAGCCGGAGTCTGTGGCCCCGGAAGGAAGACCGCTGAAGATGGAAGCAGGCTTAGTTTGCAGGTACTGTAAGTGTCACATAATGCACTAGTATGGGATGCATACTAGCACATTATGGCTTTACTTTGCAGGGTAAAAAAATAAAAAAAAATCTGAGTTCACTTCCTCTTTAATTGTGGATACATAATGAGGATATGGCTGTGATCGACAGCTTGTATCATTTTATCAGGATTGGTATTAAATGGGAGTTTAGGTCTCTGGGTAGCAAGGAACTGAAAATGTATAGCTACATATTAGAGTTGAAATTATAGGGGCAAATGAGGGTCTGCGATTTCCTGCCAGGCTGTGTCAGCTTACTTGATTTTGGGGTGTTTCCCATTAAAACCATGGATCTGCCATGCTCTTATTCGTCATCTCTCTAAATTTCATTTTCAATATATTAATTTGTATAGTTCACTAGGAAGCCAAGCCAACACAAGCAGTAAGAAGTCACCATCCCTGGTAGATTCTCCAGGACTAGAACCAGTTCAACTCAGGGGTAGAGCCCTTGTTATCAATGTAGGACTGGGACTGGCAGAAGATCCACCTACAAGTGTTACCAACCACAGAATCCCTGCCTTTCTACATACAGTATAAGATCCCTTTTTTAGTTTTTGGGTGAATTGGGACTGGTTATAGAGGAATGCATCTCATTAGTACTATAAAGTCTCAGGGGATTTGGAATTAGTCCTGACTCCAGAGTTCTGACTTTTCAAATATTATGGCGCTTGAAAAAGTAAAAAAAAAATAAAAAAAAAAAATGTGCAGATAAAAGTGTCAGAATGTGAGCAGATACAGTATTATAGTAGACAATATTAGTAGATAAGTAAAGTTACCTCCGTTTCATCTTCCTGCAGATCCTCTATCAGTTCCTGAGCTGTGGTATCTGCATTAGAGGATACATTTTGTTCTGTCTGCAGTGAAGAAGTATGAAAAATATGCAAGTTAAGAAAAAGAGCAGAAAAAAAATGATTTCAATGTTGCTTGAGAAAAATCCCTATTACAGGTTTACTTTAAGGCTGGGTTCACACTAAGATCGCATGCGGCTCACGGTAGGGGTCCGGGGCATCCCTGTTCTACATTTCAGGTCCCACATTTTTGCCTGAACTCAGACCTGAAAACGGAGCCAAAGACGCACAGGACTCCTGTGCAATTCGTTCCGCAGCCACCACGTTGATGTGTGAACCAGCTCCATTGAGAGCCGGTCACAATCTCCTGTCATGCAAATTAGATGCGAGGAAACCCACATCCAATTTCGCACTAGTGTGAACCCAGCCTAAAGGTTTAGGTTCTTGAGCTGTCATCCAAATCCTGGCTTCTATTGAACATACATGTAACCTACAAAGTTTAAAAAGACTGTACAGCTGTGCTGCATGCTTCATCAAAAGTCAGCTCATTGGATAGTGCCACTCAAAGGCCGGGTTCACACTGGTACGAAAAACGCTCCGACATTGGGAGCTCATATCGCATGACGTGTGAAAATCAATGTTTCCCTATGGGAGCCGTCTTAACTGGTCCAACACAAGTCGGTCCGACTTTGAAAATGCTCCCTGCACCCCCCCACCCCAAAGCACCTTGTCCCCATTTTGATGAGAACAAGGGCCTCTTCCCGACAACCCTGGCTGTTTAACAAGGGGGCCCCCAGATCCTGGCCCCTCACCCTATGTGAATGAGTATGGGGTACATTGTATCCCTACCCATTCACCTAAAATAAAGTGTCAAAAATAAAAACAAACACAGTACACATGTTTTTGAAAGTAATTTATTAACCAGCTCCGGCGTCTTTTCCGACTTCTCCCCTCTCCGGTTCTTCTCCCTCTGTCCGCTGTCTGCCAGGTCTTCTCCCTCTGTTCTTCCGAAGTTGACTCGACGCCCACTCCCGCTCTAATGCTGGGCGCGCGGTGTGCCATTACTTATATTGGCATGGGGGTCACCGCGTGATGTCATCCAGGGGCCCGCCCCTTATGACATCACTGCCCGGGGCATGATGGGCGGTGACATCATAAGAGGCGTACCTCCGGTGACCCCGTCCCATGCCAATATAAGTAGTGGCGCACTGCGCACCCAGCATTAGAGCGGGAGAGAGTGTCGAGTCAACATCGGAAGAAGAACAGAGGGAAAAGACAGCGAAGAAGACCCGGCAGAAGCAGAAAACCGCTGACAGGAGGGAGAAGAACCGGAAAGGGGCTAGAAGACATCAGCGGAGAAGACCCGAAGAGGGGAGAAGAACCTAGGGAATAAAAATGGTGATTGTTGCAATAGTTTATGTCACACTGCATTTGCGCAGCAGTCTTTCAAATGCTATTTTGTGGTGGAAAAAAAAAAAAAACACACACTTCAATAAATTAATAAACTGAACAATAAAGTTAGCCCATTTTTTTTTTGTATAATGTGAAAGATGTTACGCCGTGAGAATCATGATCTTTATTCTAAGCAAAAAAGTTGTGATTCTCATTTTAGCCAGAATTGTGCAGCTCTAGTTGTCACCAGAACTAATGTCCTCATTGGTGATAATGATAAACATGATAAATATAGAAGGGGTGAATCTACTCAGCATGGACACAGCAATAAAAACCCAAATGTGTCCATTTAAAATGTAAGAAAAAAAAAAACAACAGGCAGAAAGTGAGGGAAAATTGGTGGAAAGCTAGAACTTTTTTTTTTTTTTTTTTTTTTAACAATTAACAAAAATCTAAAGTGTCCCTATGGCTTATGTCCCCTCTTCATATCTAGTGAAACCTTGGCAGCAGAAAATCCTGGCATGAGTACCAATCCTTCCCCCACTATCAAAAACCAATAGAAATTTTGGCTGGAAATGCACTTTAAAGAGGTGTTCCATCCACTGCTGCAAAAATTAAAAGCCAGCAGCTACACATACTGCAGCTGCTGACTTTTTTATAATAGGACACTTGCCTGTCCTGGAGTCCAGCGATGTCGGCACTGCAGCTGACGTTTCTATCAGTTGTCGGGTGCATGCCACCGCTCCACGCCGGGTCCCTACTGTGCATGCGCGAGGCTCCGCTCCCCTCTCCTACTGGTCCGGCGGCAGGGGGAGGAGGAGTGAGCCGAGCGGTGACGTCATGGGCCATTGCCCGGACTCCCAGGAGGAGAAAGTGCTTTTAGCCCGGATCAACCACCAGGTTATATTAGTTAATTGAGTATGAACAGATATTCATCCAAAAAATAGTGGATGCAGTTTGGGTCGCCTTATAAGGCATACAAAAATAACAAGGAAAAAGAGATTCCCCAAAGGAAGGCAAAGACCCAAACACGATCTGTCAAAAAACAATATATTTATTAGGCTATAAACACCACACAGAGATACAAAATATTGGCAATTATGGGCAAATCAGGGAAGATATCAGATGACTAGTTAAAATTGATAACGTTATCATTAAAAACAACGGAGCCGCGGCCAAGCATACCCCATACACACACCAATCACAGCAGCAGATTCTTACTAAATCGGCCAGTATTAGATAATGTGAGACCTCAGATCAGTCCAAGTGTAAACGGTGTGGCGGTGTGGGGGTAGGGTGGATGAATGTAGATTGACTTTATATTATTGCAGGGAGGTTCAGTAGTTTGAACACAATTGAGAAATTAATACCAGTCCGGGAGCTGAACAATGACATATATAGGCTGACCGCAATGACCGGCAAAACCTATTAAGGCAATAGTAACTCAGGACATTCAAGCAAAGCAGTTCATGTAGATAGCAAGCAGTAGGGGGAGCAAGTACGGCAAGGCTGCACTGATATTATAGATTGGAGTGATACATCTCTCACCAGGTGGATCAGCAGCTCACAGGATCGCAGGCTCTACCCCGAGTGGTCACTTGTAGACGAAGAATGTTGCGTTTGCTTGTGCCGTCAGATGGAGAAAGTCCCGCTGTGTCAGCGCCTTCTATCAGATGGTATAAGCCGGTCGTCAGCTGTTAGTTCCCGGTGAAACATTCAAACGCCCTGTGCTCGTGGCTCCGAGATGACGTGCTGACGTCACGTGCTGACGCGTTTCACCAGCCAATCACCGCTGGTTTCCTCAGAGCAAAGGAGGGGTCCGTGAGCGAAGGTTAAATAGGCTAACCAATATAAGGTGTAATTACATCAAGTGTCCACCAGATGTCGCACACAGTCACCACTCATCACAGACATTTCAGCAAGAGCAAAAAACTCGCAAATGGCTTCACAAAAATGGCTGCAATCACTTGTTCAGAAACATGCACCTCAAACTGTGATATATTATGATACAAGGAAGCCTTTGATGGAGGTGGGTATGTACAGTTACATAGAGACCAAACGGAGCGGAAAACAAGAAATAAAAAATAAAAAATAAAAATAAAGCATGGCGAATTAAAGCACCAGTATACAGCACTTTAAAGAGGTGTTCCATCCACTGCTGCAAAAATTAAAAGCCAGCAGCTACACATACTGCAGCTGCTGACTTTTTTATAATAGGACACTTGCCTGTCCTGGAGTCCAGCGATGTCGGCACTGCAGCTGACGTTTCTATCAGTTGTCGGGTGCATGCCACCGCTCCACGCCGGGTCCCTACTATGCATGCGCGAGGCTCCGCTCCCCTCTCCTACTGGTCCGGCGGCAGGGGGAGGAGGAGTGAGCCGAGCAGTGACGTCATGGGCCATTGCCCGGACTCCCAGGAGTTAGAACAGGATACCTTTCAAAGACAGGTATCCACTGTACCCGAAAGGTGTCAAATGTGGCACCTAAGGGGGGGGGGGGACAAATCAGCGGAAGTTCCACATTTGGGTGGAACTCTGCTTTAAGTGATGACAGCTCCCATGTTTCTTTCCCAATTTCTTCTTACATATATTTTATTTCATCAAAGAGTCTCGCTTTGCAGGTATACATTATAATCAAACAAAACTTGAACGGCTATGATTAACCCTTTTGCTGCCAGGTCCATACAGCGTACGGACCTACAGAAGTGCATCCAGGTGGCCCAGTCAGTACAGACCTTATTTCTGCTGATGCTAAAAGCTCATGGTCACTTCAGTGAACTTATAGCATAATTGTTCAACAAGAAGCCACTGATCAGAGCAATTTCCCTGTGACACCCCCCCCCCCTTTGTCTCCTGCCCCTCCACTTGCCTATGCTGACATGTAAAGTGCCCCCCACCCTCACTCTAACTCTCCCTTACTCTTCCTGCTCTGATCCCCCCCCCCCCCCTGCAAACTCCGATCCCTCTGTAGCCGTCAGATACTCTCCTCTGCCCTCCTGCTGGCTTTGTATTGCAGGGCATCCACAGAGGGTCCCACTTGCAGAAAGATACCTCCCAGTGCTGGTCGGACCCCCCCCTCCAGTCTCCCCCCACTTCTCAAATGTCTGGGTACCGCCTTCCCTGCAGCTGCTAGCTGGCTCTTCCACCGCCCCCGGCTTTCCATGCTGCAGGATAGGCACAGAGGGATCTTTTTTTAAGAAACTACGACCCCCCCCCCCTCCACTCTGCTCCAACCCCCCCCCCTACATGCTGCTAATCGGCTCTCCCCTCCCGCCGGCTGCAGCTGCCAATCGTGGATGGCATGGAGGGGGGAGAAGGGCTGGTACACGCGTTTTACCACCCCTCATCCTTTCCTGAAAGAATGCAGCCCAGTGATCATTACACATCACTCCTGCATTCTCTCATCACTGACATAGTAAACGGTTTACTATTGGAAGTTTGTGAATGAAACAATGTTTCATTTTATGAATCAAGACATACAAACTCCTTATTCATTCACATACAGTGCAGCTTAGGTTGCAAAGAAAGGGATTTTATTTCCTGTTTCGGGAAAAAAAAAAAAAAAAACAGACATTAGGAGGTCTGTTTAGACCCCTGATGTCTCTCCAAAGCGGAGTATACTACAGCAAGGCCACGTTTAGCTGCACAGCGCTGCAAGGGTGTTACATGCATCCCACGCAGGCAATTCTATGATGTCAATTGGGACACAGAGGCTGCACAGGAATGCACAGGTGTTGCGTGCAGGTAAACACAGCCCTCCATGGGCGTACGATGTAGCACACCCCATTGGGTGAGGCCTTAGAAGGAATTTAGCAAAAATGTTGTAAGTTATATTGTGGTTTTATGTGCAAATAAGGATTTTTTTTGCGTTTTTTTCCCCCAGTGTAAATAGCGATCCGATAAACATTTGCACAAGTATTGTGGGGCTAAAAAAAAAAAAAAAAAAATGAATAAAAAAAATCAGTAGCACTTTTTTTTTATTCTAGTAGGTCATATGCTTTTAGAAAATATATGGTTTGCAGGGTCTTTCAAAAATTCTGAAAGTTGTAAGGGAAAAATGAAAACCTTCAGATTTTTAGAGAAATTTGGAAATTTACATTTTTTGCATATGTTTGATTGTCACCATTTTGCAAAAAGGCGTAATGTAAAAATAAAACATTTTTGTTATTTATTTATCAACTCCATACAGGTTAAGCTTTTATATTTAGTAGGAATTTTGTAAAATTTGCTGTGATGTTATCTGCCAATATGGATTTTTAGCAAAAATACTGTTTTGATAAACATTTGCAAAAATATCGTGGGACCTTAAGAATCAGTAGCACCTTTTTATTCTACTGGTCATGTGCTTTGGGGGGTTCTTTTACAAACTCTGAAAGCTATAAAAAGAAAAAGCATAAGGAAAAATTGCAAAAATGGTCTGGCCACCCGAGTGTAAAAGTGGAGCACAGGACCTGGCAGCAAAGGGGTTGAAGCTACACGCCAAAAAGCATAAGCCCTGTATTTTTGTACTATACCTGGATTAATAAAAACTCATTCATTGCAGAAGACCAAGCTGCTTGCTCTTTTACCTATAAAAACCATGAACTCGCTGCCAACACACTGCCTCTAAAACTTACAATTTACAGTACATAAACGAAATTTTTTTTTTTGCATAGGACACGGCAGGCTTTAATAAGCATCACTACCTGGGTTTTGTGCCACCTACAGGTGAATGGACATAACAGGAAATCCTCCTCTGTAAAGTCTCACCTGAGGGTCTGTTGGACACTGCTCGCCGTAATGGGTGAAAATTGGATCCTAGTTTTTTTAAGCCAATCCTGCTGCGGGAATGGAGAGTCCTAGATTGCCTTAGTCTTAGGTGCCTTTCCCCTGGCAGTGCTGCCTGTCCTTTCCAGATCTCCTTAATAAAGGGCGCTGGTTCCTAGTCTGTTAGCCGGCCTCCACTGGCTGGTGAGATTTCGAGTGCCTGAATTAACTGAGTAATCTGCAATATTTGTAAGGAGTCTTCCATCTCTACTGATCTCTGGCAAAGATATTAGGCTTCCTATCAGGGTTTCTCTTAATTTTAACTTGAGAAGTGCATCCGGGGACGGCAGAAGCGCATGCCTGTGGCAGGACACAGAAGTGGAGGAAAGAGTGCTGGCAGCCTTCTAAACATAAAATGGGCATTGTGGATGGTTGCAGGTAAGCCAACCTGAGGATGTCTTAACTACACAGGGCAGTGCATTTCAGTCTGCTGGTAGAGTGAGGAAGAGGACACTAGCAGCTGGGGTGTGATTTCTTGAACTCTGTACACTTGTTTTCGGTCAAGTATACTCCCGGGCTGATTGGGACTTCATGTTGAGGCATAGGTCTGTTTGTTCAGCACACTTGTTGTGTCTAACAGGAAGCATGGTGGTGGGCGCGCGGCTGGAAGAAGCACATGTCTGCCATTGTCAGGTCTGGAGGATGCTGAACAAAGTTTCACTGGTTTGGTTTTTACTGAGGGGTCAGGTATGGCACGTGGTTCGGAGCCCTTGTGTTTGGTCTTGTGGCTACTGAAGGGACATCTTATGTATTGGAGGACTCTCTCCGTGCTAGCAGGTTTAGAAAATAAAACTTGCTAAGATGTTCGCCTCCATTTGTAAGGGGGTATAAAGCATAGACAGACAGTCTCCTTCTCCTGACTCCCCTCCAGTGTTGAAGAGGGAATGAGTGGATGTCGAGAAAGGCAGAGGATGTGGAGCTTGAAGGTCAGATGGCAGATTACTCTTCAGGGGATTCAGAGCCTGTGGAGTTTTAGTGTCAAAGAGCCTTCATGAGCTCCTTATCAGAGATTGTTTTCCTTTTGAGGAATCTGCAGCTCCAAAGTGTCCACCACTGGGTTCCTGGTGGCTACCTCAGGGAATGCTAGCCCGTCGAGATGGGGAGGTGTGATGGGCAATTTCAGTGCTGGGGACTTGGTCTCCACAGGAAAGATTGCTGCCCGTCAATATTCTGGAACCCTGGCAATTCGCCCCGGTACTTCTGCATTGGGCGGAACAGCTGCAGGGCCTTCCTGTAAGAGTTCAGTTGGACAATGCTACGGCAGTGGCATATGGCACTCACCATGGGGGCACCAGGTCGGGAAGCTCAGGAAGAGGTGGATCTTAGTCTGTCCTGGGCAGATTGATGTCCCAGCTATGTCTGAAGTACACATTCCAGAAGTGGAAATTGGCAAGCGGATATTCTCAGCCATCTGGGGTTGGTTCCAGGGGAGTGGTTCCTCCAGTTCAGGGCACTTTGTCAAAGATGGGGAATGCCAGATATGGATCTGTTAGGATCTAGATTCAGCACGAAGCTGGGGAGGTTTGTGTCCTGGCCCAGGGATCTGCAGGCTTGGCAAAGGATGCCCTGGTGACACCTTGGCATCAGTTCTCACCAATATATGCCTTTACTCCGATTCAGCTTGTTCCGCGTCTGTTGAGCAGGATCTAAGTGAAGGGAACACCAGTCACACCAACTTTGCCCAGGGGGGCTTGGTAGTTCCAAAAGGGTAAACTTGCTGGTGGACAGTCCATGGACCCTTTTGGATCGTCCGGTCTTCCTGCAACAAGGTCCGATTTGCCACCCTTCATAACCGTTGGCCTGAACGCCTTGGCTACGGAGGCCAGAAGGTTGAAAAATAGGGGAGTGTCTGGGGTAGTCAGTCTCACCCTGTTAAGGGCCATGGAGCAGTCCTCCAGAAATAATTTATCATAGGACCTGGAAATCTTATATAGCCAGGTATGAAATTCCATCCCCGCAGGTATGTTCTAGATCACATTTCATCCAGTCTGGAGTAGATTTGAAGCTGGCACTGAGTACCATGAAGGTGCAGATTTTGACCTTGGCAATAATTTTTCCAGATGCCAATGGAGTCCTATTCTCTGGTACAAGCCTTTATTCAAGGAGTCCTGCATATGGCTTCTCCGGTTAGGTTTCCATTGCCTCGGAGATCTCTACCTGGTATTATCAGAGACATTATCAGCTTGCAGTGACCACCATTTAAGCCAATCCAGAATCCCATTAGTGCTTCTGACATGTAAAGTTGTCTTCCTGGTCACTATTACCTCAGCAAAGTATCACAATTGGCGGCTGTTTCCTGCAGGGAGCGGTTTATGATACTCCATAATGAAAACGTAGGTCTTCATCCTCATCCGTCTTTTTTTGCCAAAGGTAGTTACAATTTTTTATCTTAATCTACACATTGCCTTGCCTTCCTTTTTTCCCTGGTCTGAGTCGCCAGTGGACAGGGCCATTCACACGTTGGACGTGGTGCGGGCTATAAAAGGTGTATCTGAAATTAACTGCTGCAGTTAGACAGTCAAATTTGCAATTTGTCCTTCCAGAAGGACCGGGGAAAAGGTCAGCCGGCTACTAAGTTGACCATTTCATGTTGGATTTGGCAGCCAATTTCTCAAACCTATGGCTTGAAGGAAAGAAATCCACTATTGTGCAATGGCTATCAGGAGTGTAGGGGTCTTTTGGGCTATCCATCAGGCTTCAGTGGAACAGGTAAGCAGGGCCCTAACCTGGTCTTCGATTTACACTTTTACAAGTTTTTATAGGGTGGATGCAACTGCTGCTGAGGATGTTGCGTTTGGTTATGGTGTCTTGTGGGCTTCTGTGTAGCTTTTTAGGCCTGGCTGTGGTGGCTGTGTCTTCCTTTCTTTTGTGAACAGTGCTTTAGGGACATCCCAGGTAGTCATGTTTATTAAAGCCTACTATGTCCCGCGATGTCCAAAAAAGAAAAAAGGATTTTTGTACTTACCTGTAAAATGTATTTCTTGAAGTACATCATGGGACACAGAGGTCCCTCCTTTCTGTTGCGAAATATTGCTTTCTACAAAACTGATGCACTCCTAGGCAGGCAGGGTTATATAGGAGAGGACTTCCTGTCTCAGCTTGCCAGTGTCCATTCATCTGTAGGTGCTGTATAACCCAGCAGCCATGTTTATTAAAAGCTGTCTCTGTGTCCCGTGCTGTACGTCAGGCAAGTACAAAAGTACAGTTTTATCAAAGTGCACAGAAAGATGCCCACAGCCTTCAGACATTACTCCAACTTTCATATTTAACTTAAACAAAAGGCAACTAATTTGACACATCTTGCAACAAGCACTGACAGTACGACTTTTAGACCCTTTGATTAAAAGCTGGACGCTAGCCAAACCACCAAAAACACTGATGAAATAAATATATAGGGGGAGCTGTCAAAGTAGTATCTGTCCATCTGTCCATCCAGTCCTGAGATGTACACAACTCGGCAACTCGGGCTGAAGAGGGGGGCCTGATCTTTTTCGGCTGCAGTTTCACTTTCAAGTCCCCACATTCCCAGCCCATGAGGGGAAAATAAAAGGAGAAGGAGCTCATCAATCTATCACATCTCCTCATGTTAGCATGCTCCCTGTACTGCAACACAACTGATTAGTTTCTTGGGCTGTATTGTAATAATGATTATAGAGCTGAATTATTATGTGCCTTTTATTTCTGCATGGAGTTCAGCATTGATTAAGTGCGTTATTCATAACCAAGATATGGCTCACAGCAAATCAATGAAAAAAGCAGCTTTGTAAACAAGATTCAAACAGCTCAGTGCTAGACTTTATGGGTTACCAAGCATGAAATGAGTGCCATCAGGCTGAAGTAGCGAAATCAAGGAAGCTGGAACAATGTTGTATTGTGCGTTTGCTATGATCACAGCAGATGAGTGACAAAGAAAGTAGTAACCATGATCATTCACTCGGATGTCTCTGTGGTGCGAGAGGTCAACAACTTATATCACAAAAAAAAAGTTATTGTAGGTACTAAAATGAAGAGACATTCTTTCAAGGACTACAAACTGCATCATAATAGATAACCTTCGAATCCCTAGAAGGGACGCAGATTGCTACTGTTGCAGTTTCTTTACACAGTGTTGCCTAATTTTATACATCATAGGGTAAAGACTTTGCCGAGTTACTCTGCTTCCTACATGTCCCAGGATTTCCATACTAAAAGTGCAGGATCAGACCTGCAGGAGCAGATTCCATCTATTCGACAGCCATCTCCAGACATGGTTATGCCTATTTTTATGGGTGTTTTTACTGGATTTCCAGGGCCAATCCCAGATCTTGACTAGTTTGCAATACTGATAGGTGTCCCACCTATTCCACCCATTTTTTTTTTACAAAATAACATTTACTGATGAGCAACCAGTAAAACTAAAAGCATGCAAGAACAGATTAGTAAATCGGTAGTAAATTGTCCCTGGTACATAATAAAATGTTGCAAGCATTGTTAAAATCAAAGCTACACACAAAAAAATTTCAGCCAGTTCAAACTTTCCAAAACCAACTGATAAGTAGATAGATAATTTGAATGCAACTAAAAGGTACATGCAAGAAAAGAACTATAGTGCACCGAACTTAAACCACTTACCGTTGGAATGTCTTGTGTTGGCTGTGTCTGAGATGAGCCATTTCCTGCTCTGTGGCTGCTCTGTCTAAATGAAACTGGCGGAACAATAGTCACATCTGGGTAGGGCATGGGCCTCAGTCCCAAAACAAGCTGTACTAAATCTTCTTTTTCACGACATAGGTCAGTGGGTATGTCTCTCATGGACAAGTAGTCTCGAAGATCTTTTATTTTTATTTTTAATAACTCATCTCGGGTAAAAGAAGTGGAACGTATCCTCCGGCACACCTGACAAAGAGGTAGGCCATCATTTAGTTGCTGAAGACATGATCCACAGAAGAAGTTTCTGCAATCCATGCATGAAGTCTGAAAAGAAAGAAATATACTGTAACAAAAGAAGCAGTGTTCAAAGTCACACACTTGTCATGGCAATCTATATATCTAATAGGCAACCCTAAAAATTGCATGTTACAGGTTTTAGTGCCCACAGTAGATTATATATACACACACACACTCACTATCTCACAAGAGTACACCCCTCACATTTTTGTAAATATTTTATCATCTCTTTTCATGTGATAACACTGAAGAAATGACACTTTGTTACAATGTAAAGAGTGTACAGCTTGTATAACAGTGTAAATTTGCTGTCCCCTCAAAATAACTCAACACACAGCCATTAATGTCTAAACCGCTGGCAACAAAAGTGAGTACACCCTAAGTGAAAATGTCCAAATTGGGCCCAAAGTGTCAATATTTTGTGTGGCCACCTTTATTTTCCAGCACTGCCTTAGCCCTCTTAGGCATGGAGTTCACCAGAGCTTCACAGGTTGCCACTGGAGTCCTCTTCCACTCCTCCATGATGACATCACAGAGCTGGTGGATGTTAGAGACCTTTCCACCACCTCCACCTTCCGCTTGAGGATGCCCCACAGATGCTCAATAGGGTTTAGGTCTGGAGACATGCTTGGCCAGTCCATCACCTTTACCCTCAGCTTCTTTAGCAAGGCAGTGGTCATCTTGGAGGAGTGTTTGGGGTCGTTATGTTGGAATACTGCCCTGCAGCCCAGTCTCTGAAGGGAGGGGATCATGCTCTGCTTCAGTATGTCACAGTACATGTTGGCATTCATGGTTCCCTCAATGAACTGTAGATCCCCAGTGCTGTGTGTGGCATATGGTCTGAGCACCGACAGGCTGACCCCCACCACCCCTTCAACCTCTACAGCAATCATACATTTCCCAAAGACAACCTCTGGATATGATGCGGAGCACGTGCACTCAACTGCACTCAACTTCTTTGGTTGACCATAGCGGGGCCTGTTCTGAGTGGAACCTGTCCTGTTAAACCGCTGTATAGTCTTGGCCACTGTGATGCAGCTCAGATTCAGGGTCTTGGCAATCTTCTTATACCCTAGGCAATCTTTATGTAGAGCAACAATTCTTTTTTTAGATCCTCAGAGAGTTCTTTGCCATGAGGTGCCATGCTGAACTTCCAGTGACCAGTAAAAGTAAGAGCGATGACACCAAATTTAACAAACCTGCTCCCCATTCACACCTGAGTCCTTGTAACGAATCACGACACCAGGGAGGGAAAATGACTAATTGAGCACAATTTTGACATTTTCACTTAGGGGTGTACTCACTTTTTTTGCGAGCGGTTTAGACATTAATGGCTGTGTGTTGAGTTATTTTGAGGGGGCAGCAAATTTACACTGTTAAACAAGTTGTACACTCACTATTTACATTGTAGCAAAGTGTCATTTCTTCAGTGTTGTCACATGAAAAGAAATAAAATATTTCCAAAATTGTGAGGGATGTACTCACTTTTGTGAGAGATATATCCTCTGCTCGGCCATAATATGTATACTATTCTCTACCTACTGTACCTCTTCTCCCAAAAGCAACCATATTTACTGTCACTGTTCAGCAGTCAAATATAGAGTCCCCATAAACCCTGACACTAGTGTTCTCATTGGTGGTTTACAGACACCTAGCACCCCCTATTTTCTATGCCATAGGTCATGAAAATCTAGTCAAATGACACAGAATGGTAGAAGCCAGGTTTTGCTTTCTGGTAGTATGCATCAGAAAGCAAGACCTGATTAGTACAACTTCGTGGGGTACATCATGGGCACTAAGTGTCATTGCTAGGGGACCTTTTTCAGTCACCATTATGACCTGCAACCAGAATTAGTGTAGCCCTTTGTTACAGAAAAATAACCATCAGTGTACTTGCCAAGCGTGTAAGTAAGCCATGCAAGATTTTCGTAACTAGACGAGGTAAGTGATTGGCAGATCCAGCATGGCTCAGGGCTGCCAAAGTCAATGCTACTCAATGACAAAGTAGTGGTAGCCAAAATGCAGCCCTCTGCTGGCCTTTTTCCGGCCCTTGGGACAGCATACATCCCACTGATACGTACTGCCACCGACCATGGGGCACAATTCCAAATTTTCTCTTCCCGCCACTTTGTTGAACTCCTGGAGCTCTGGGTCTAAAGCCTCGTACACATGATCGGATTCTCCGCAGACAAAACCTCAGACTTTTGTCCGAAGGGCGTTGGCCAGGAACTTGTCTTGCATACAAACGGCAAGGAATTGTCGGCCAACAAACACGAACGTAGTGACGCACTACGTGTTTTTTCAGCTCTTTAGCGCCACCCTTTGGGCTCCTTCTGCTCATTTCATGTTAGTAGAAGTTTGGCGAGTGTTGATTCGCGCTTTTCATTTAGTTTCTGAATGACCGTTCGTCAACCAGCGATGTTGGGGAATCGGAGGAGATAACATGTTATTTATTATTGGCCTTGGAGTTATTGCTTTGACCCAAGTCTAGTCCAGGAACAGGAGGAGGAGGAGGAGGAGAAGGATTTCTTGGACCAAAAACTGGTTGCTTTATTAATCGTGACCAATTATGTCATATGCCTTTGCTGTGGGAGCTCCAGGAGAATAATCCAGATGATTTTTGGAATTATCTCCGGATGACGGACTCCTGCTTACACCAACTCTTGACACTGTTGACCCCCTATATTAAGAAGCAGGACACATGCATGAGGCTTTTATTTTATTTTTTGCTTGAATAATGATTTAATTTGGTATATTTTTTATATTTTTCAATGCATAGAATGCATTTTTTGGTTAAATTCTATTGGCAGATAGCATGTCTAATTTTATTTGCTTTCTTTTTTTAATGCACGATAAAAAAAAATTGTTTAGAATAATATTTGGCTATGCGTTTTACTTCGAATGATAGTTTGGGAGTAGGCAGTTACATTTTAAAAAATACAATGTAAAATTAACAAGGAACACCAATATAGTTGATCTTAAAAACTGCGGGATAATGGTGTTGTGGTAACTTGCACCAAAAGGAAATAACAAGCATAATAATATTATTCTTGATATATCACTAGAAAAAAAAAGCCTTTGAAAATTTGATTGCCATAACTCCATCAGTATCACCAGCAAAGCAGCTTCATTATTATCCCTTTAAAGAAGAAGAGAATTGTGTGCTGCATTTTGAGATTTCATAATTTGTCGCATCACGAACGCTAGTTTATAAGACCGACCACTTCCAGCTCATCCTTGCTTCCAAGAATGCGTGTTTGTACTTTGGACTTTTGTCCGACTGACTTGTGTACACATGCTCGAAAAATCCGACAACAGACATTTGTCCGTGGAAAATTTTAACGCCTGCCATCCAACATTTGTCCGCGGATAATCCGACAACAATTGTCCGATGGAGCGCACAAATTTTCCGTCAACAGCCTGTCATCACACAATTCCCGTCGGAAAATCCAATAGTGTGTACAAAGCTTAAATCTCATGTCAGCTATGACTCAAATTAATGATCTGCTTTTCTCCAGTGCAGCGAAGATGCCAGTGTGTGGGGAAGTCAGAGAGGCAGAGAGTCTCTAGGTAACCCCTCAAAAAATAAATAAATTATATAGCCACTTGACCTCCAGAAGATTCCCCCCCCCCCCCCCTTTATATGACCAGGCAATTTTTTTCGATACGCCAGTTACTTTAACCAACAATTGCATGGTCATGCAATGCTGTACCCAAATAAAAGGTTTGTAATTTTTTCCACTCCAAGTAGAGCTCTCTTACGGTGGCATTTGATCACCACTGCACTTTATTTTGTTGCACTATGAACAAAAAAAAAAAAATTTATTTTGAAGTGTATAATATATATTAAAGTATATATATATATTATATGTTTGTTTGTTTTTATTTCACTTTCTGCTACAAAACATACCAAATAAAACAATTTGAAGAAAAAAAAAAAAATTCTTCATAAATTTAGGCCAATATGGATTCTGCTACATATTTTTTGTAAAAAAATTCCATTAAGTGTATATTGATTGCTTTTGGCAAAAGTTAGGTGTCTACAAACTGTGGTATATCTACTGGATTTTTTAATTTTTTTTTTTTATACTAGTAATGGTGGCAATCAGCAACGGGACTGCGATAGTGTCAGATTCTCTGCCACAATAACTGGCACTTGACACTTTATGGGAACCAGTGACACCAATACGGTGATCAGTGCTAAAAACATACACTGTCAGTGCACTAATGACACTGGCTGGGAAGGGGTTAAACATCTAGAGCGATCAAAGGGTCAACTGTGTGCCTAACCAGTGTTTTTGTGTACTGTATGAAGCAAAGCTATTTAGTATGAAACGGATATCTTCAAAATAAATGAATCTGGTCAGCAAGATGTACAAAGCCTGGGAATATGAAGTGGTTAAGGTGGCCAAGGAAGTGCATACACACACCAACCTGAATGCTGAGGTGACATCACGATGTGACAGGAAAACAAAGCATGGCTTTTGTGACAACTTTGGTCAGCAGATCACCAAGCAAACAAAGATTTATTTCTGTACAGAAAGCAGTTCATGTTGGGCTGCCACACAGTCCATTGTTTTGGTTTTCGCAACAGACAAAAGGTTTTCAATTGCAGGCTTGAGATAAATGATGTGTAGAGTATGTGGGTAGTAATAGTCATAAAGATATAAATACACAAAAATGCAGTATTCACTCTTTAAAAAAAACCCTCTACTGTGACTACCAAAGCTCCATTGCACATAGCCAGTTTACGTGTGTGTGTGTGTGTGTATATATATATTTTTTTTTTACGTCGGACGTGTGTATGTATGTATGTATGTATGTATGTATGTGTGTGTGTGTGTGTGTGTGTGTGTGTGTGTGTGTGTGTGTGTGTGTGTGTGTGTGTGTGTGTGTGTATATATGTATATATATACATATACACATACACACACATACACACACACACACACACACACACACATACATACATACATACATACACACGTCCGACGTAAAAAAAAAATATTAAAAGCCAGCAGCTACAAATTTTGCAGCTGCTGACTTTTAATATATGGACACTTACCTGTCCAGGGAGCCCGTGATGTCGGCAGCTGAAACCGATCTGTCAGTCGGCTCCCGGCTGCTGCCGCCGCAATCCTTGGTAAGGGAATCAGGAAGTGAAGCCGTGCAGCTTCACTTCCTGGTTCCCTACTACGCATGCGCGAGTCGCGCTGCGTGTCCTCACTGGTCCCTGCTGTCTCCTGGGACCTGTGTGGGAGGACAGAGTAGGCGCCGGAAGTGGCATAGGTCACCGTGGTGATCTATGCCAGGAAGTAGGAGCAAATACCTGTATTAGACAGGTATCTGCTCCCTCCTGCCCCCTGAAAGGTGCCAAATGTGACACCGGAGGGGGGGAGGATTCCAAAAAGTGGAAGTTTCATTTCTGGGTAGAACTCCACTTTAAAATGTTTTTTTTTGACTGTTCATATTTTTTAACATCATATCTTAAAAGCTATCAATGTATTTC
Source organism: Lithobates septentrionalis (assembly GCA_037952835.1). Classification (NCBI taxonomy): domain Eukaryota; kingdom Metazoa; phylum Chordata; class Amphibia; order Anura; family Ranidae; genus Lithobates; species Lithobates septentrionalis. Next base: position 127,586 of record JBBDGP010003968.1, on the reverse strand, counting down.
TACATTGACTTTACTATACATCCTTCAAAAACTCGCATTCCAAAATATACAGTATCATGCCAGCCACAAACGGCTCGAATCTCAGCCGTTTCCTGGTGATTCAAACATGGGTACAACCAGCCTGATGGATTTTACTTGCCGTTTTCGTGGTTGCAAGAAAGAAATTTGCACCATGTATGGCCTGGCTAAGATTCATGACTACTTTCAATCTTATAATTAACTCTATAAATAAAATGAGTTCAAGCTCATTAACATGTATCACACAGAATATCCAGGACTAAAGTAGTCTGCTCCCATTAAGCACAAAATGTAATTGTGTACATCTGCAAGAACTACAGTACAATAAGGATAATTAAATATCAAACGTCTGTGTGGGAGACACTTAACGTTTCCCTAGAAGTGAGAGTCTAATGACACAGGAATGAGCATTGAGCCTAGCTTCACACTGATGCGATGCGGGAAATGGCTGAACTCACATCTCACAGACATCACATGCGCTATCTGATTGCACTGGTGTGAACCTGGGCTAAATGGTAGTTGTAACCTCAGTCACAAAAAACCACACACAAACACGCGCAGCACAGACATGGATCTCCCAGATAAAAACTTCTGTATGCTGTAAAGTTAGCCATACACCTATAAATTATTTTGCTTACAGCCTACAAAAATAAATAAACAAAAAACACGAACAAATTCCTCCATCCACAGTACTCAGTGCGGATGGAGGAATCTTCCAATGCAAATATTGTATTTTGAAGGCTGGCTCCATTAGAGAAACCATTTAACACTAGAAGGGGTGCTTACAATGATCACCTTTCATTTACGTAAAATCTTTACTCCAAAAGGAAAAATCGGTTTGCTGTAACTGCTAATAAAGTATTAGATGCAGTTTGAGTTCAATTTGTTAGTGTATTTAAATCTGCTAGTACTTCCACCACCCCCCTTAACTGACAATGCTGCTGTCCAAAGGTGCCTCCTGTTCTCATTCATCCAGAGTAGGGGCACTAATACAGGTGGTGTGTTACTGGCAAGATCACCAGGGGGAAATGAAGGGAAAAAAAGCTTAAAAAAAAGATAACTGATGCAGCCACCACATCTAAAGAACTGGTAAGCTGCAATAGAATATACATTAGGTTTTGGGTTTATTACCACTTTCAGTTGACAACTATAGATACACAAATACTGCTTGGCACAGTACTGTTTAATTGACCGCTTTTGCCTTTGCTCAAGAACTTTACAGAGCAAAAAAACATACATGAACAGGTTATATAGTGGACAAGCACGGAATAACAGAATATATATATATATATATATATATATATATATATATATATATATATATATATATATATATATATATATACATATACACACACACACACACACATACATACATACATATATCTTTCTGTGGAACACTGTGAATCTAGCTTTGTTTGCATGAGCAGAGTTATGTCTGGGACATTAAGGAGTGGCTGCTATAAAGAAATTAAATGGCATTTACATCAAATGCAAGCTATTTATGCCATTACTCAGCATTACATAGACAAAAAAAAATAAAAAAATAAAAAAAACTTATAACCTTTTAGCATGTAGAGTCTGTTGCATCAGATCATCTCCCTTACAGTGCAGCAAGGAAGACTAGCCGCCTGAGAGAAATAATGGTATTGAAAGTAAAACTAGAAGCAATTTATGTCTGGACATGTGATTTGTGGATTAGGGTGCAGTGAAATTCCCAACATACTTTGAATGTTTTTTGCCATGGAAATGGCATGTAAAACCATTTCCCTAGCACACTATACCCAGGTAAAATCCCCTAAAAACGACAAATGGCAGAACAAATTTGGCATTGCTCTTTGTGATTAGGCCCATATGGGTGAAACAGGTTAGAGGGGAGGGGCCATCAGGCAGAGGATTGTTTGTTGCCGCTCATGCTGAATAAACTGAGATGTCAGTGACCTCATCGGAGTGCAACCTTTCTGCTCACTGCTCCTGTTAAGTTTGGCCCCTTTCACACTGGGGCGGGAGCTGCGTCAGCGGTAAAACGGCGCTTTTTTTAGCGCCATTTTAGCGGTGCTATTTGGCCGCTAGCGGGGCGGTTTTAACCCCCACTAGCGGCCGAAAAAGGGTTAAAACCACCTGCAAACCGCCGCTTTGCTGGCGGTATAGCCGCACTGCCCCACTGATTTCAATGGCCAGGAGCGGTGAAGGAGCAGTGAAGGAGTGGTGTATACACCGCTCCTTCACCACTCTAAAGATGCTGCTTACAGGAGTTTTTTTCACGTCCTGCAAGCGCACCACTTCAGTGTGAAAGCCCTTGGGCGGCTGTTTCAGGGCGCTTTGCAGGCGCTATTTTTAGCGCTGCAGCGCCTGCAAAGCGACCCCGTGTGAAAGGGGCCTTTAAGAAGTAGTCAACAGCTTGAGGCATGGGCTTCTCCTGCAACCTGGACAGATCTGCAATACCAGATGATTGGTGCAGGTCTACCTCTAGGGGTCTTGGAACAGGTCTACCTCACCATGTGTGTGCTTCTGATGATTGCTATGCTAAGATTCTGTGTGCCAGGGAGGCGATTGCTGGCAACAAGCGCAACGTACTCCTATATTTGGAGCCAATGCAGTGCCAGCATGACAGCCCAGTTCCAATGATTACTGCAGGACTGGTCTGCAAGTGTAAAAGTCACTATGATACAGAAGCAGGAGCGGCAGGTTGGCACTGCTGTGCAAATCGCCGTAGGTGTACTTCGAACGCTTTAAGAGCTACAGGAGGCTCGCAGCCAAGACGCAACGCCGGAGCCTATGCACTTGGCCATGTGATCGCTCCTCAGAGCCAGAAAGGGGATCTGTCAATGTAAACAGACAGATCCCCCTTCTGTCAGGGAAGTAGAGAGATCTGCTGTTCCTAGTAATCAGGAACAGCGATCTCTCTCTACTCCCTGTCAGTCCACTCCCCCCACAGTTAGAAACACCTCCCTAGGGAACACTTAACCCCTTCCCTGCCAGTGACATTTATACAGTAATCAGTGGCTATTTTTAGCTCTGATCGCTGTATAAATGTCAATGGTCCCAAAAAAGTGTCAAAAGTCTCCGATCTGTCCACTGCAATGTCACAGTACCACTAAAAATCGCTGATCACCGGCATTACTAGTAAAAAAAAAAAAAAAAAAAAAAAAAAAAATTTTATAAAAATGCCATAAATATACCCCCTATTTTGTAGACTCTATACATTTTGTGCAAACCAATCAATATAGGCTATTTTTTTACCAAAAATATGTAGAAGAATACATATTGGCCTAAACTGATGAAGAAATTTGTTTAAACATTTTTTGGGGATATTTATTATGACAAAACATAACTTTTTTTGTTTATAGCACAAAAAATAAAAAAAACTGCAGAGGTGATCAAATACCGCCAAAAGAAAGCCATTTGTGGGAAAAAAAAGGACATCAATTTTGTTTGTGCACAACATCGCACGACTGCGCAATTGTCAGTTAAAGCAACAGTGCCGTATCGCAAAAAACAGCCTGGTCAGGAAGGGGGTTAATCCTTCCGGGGCTGAAATGGTTAAAGAGGAAGCAAACTTCCTCTGCTGACATTTACCTATAGGCAAGCCTAGAATAAGGTTTACCTATAGGTAGTGAAAATATCTTTACATTACCTGCAGCCATTGACATCACTGGCGCATGCGCTCTGAAAGAACGGCCATGGGTGCCGTTCCTTCCAAGCCTTGTGCCCTGAACGGCGGCTCCTGTGCAGGAGTGACATCATTGCAGCTCCGGCCAATCACAGCGCCGGAGCCCGCAAATCTGGAAGGAACTTTGGGGAAACTTTTTTCTTCTTGGGTTTACAACCTCTTTAAAGTGTTTTAGTATTTACCGTCCTTGTAGTGGATTGAAGACTAGTACCACAAGCTCTGCAGGTGACCTCTGTAACTGGAGGAGAGGTTCTGACGTTCTGATGGGAGCGGTCCGATGCTCTCCCGCTGTGTGGGATCTCTTCAGGGCCAGTATCTACACACAACCAATTACAGCATGCAGCCCACATAATCACACCTGCAGAAAAAAAAGCATCACAGTTATTACCAATTATAGAAAACTGACTGATTTCCAAATCTATTTTCTCCAATAACCATAGAAAAAAAGGCTGTCCATGTCTCAGAGTCAAAACAGCCCTGTAAAGGTGGCAAGATACTTTCCAGCCGCCCGTATCCTGAAACACTGCCATTTCAGTGTTCCAAGGCCGCTGCAGGAATTCCACCTTTCTGGGTGTGTGAATACCTGCACCTCTTGCCATATGTGATCACTACAGGACATATGAGCCAGCAGCAAGGACCATTGCACACGGAGGGGAAAAAAAACAAAAACAAGTATTCGACCTATCAAACCACTCGAATACCTGAAGTGGACGGAAAGCAGTGAATTGTTCATTGATTCAAGACACAGGCTAAAGCCCAACGTCCCAGAGCTGTTCCAGTCTCTGGATGTATCCCAACAATGTCGGGATCCACCCAGATCCCTGATTGGCAGCTGTCTCAGCCATTCAGCCGAGAGCCCGAGCCAGCCATTCCCACCCCCTCTCCTGATGTATGCCAACAATAATGTTGGGATCCACCCAGATTCCTGATCGGCAGCTAAGAGCCTGAGCCAACCACTCACGCCCCCTCTCCTGATGTATCCCAACAATAATGTCGGGATTCACCCAGCTTCGTGATCAGTGGCTGAGAGCCTGAGCCAACCACTCACGCCCCCTCTCCTGATGTATCCCAACAATAATGTCGGGATTCACCCAGCTTCGTGATCAGTGGCTGAGAGCCAACCACTCTCGCGCCACCCCAGCACACCAGTGAGCGCCGAGTGATCAGCAGTCACATTACAAATTTATAGATTCCTGAGCTGCTGTTAAAACCCACATTCCTTAAATAAATCCGCAAGTGTATAAAGCCACTAATCACCAATTGTGTATGACTTATTAACAAAGTTAAATAAATATACGAGAAATGTGTCGTTTTATAATAAAAATAACTCACAATTATTAGCGGTCATGTGATCGCTCAGTTCTCAGGCTAAGAGCCAGCGGGAGACTGCTGCAGCCATATAGGAGAGTAGGTTTGGTTTTTTGGGTTTTTTTTGTGTCCCGTTCTTCTCCAACTGTCTGAGGGCAGAGTAGCCTGCTTTATCGTCTTCTACAAGCTATCACCTTTCTAAGGTGTGAATGGTTGCAGCACAATAGCTTAGGTATGTTAGAAACAACAATTGACTTCTATGACAACACTGGGGTGGAACCTCAAGGTTCTTTCATGAGCATTACTGTATACAATGAAGCTCATTTTTCTGTGATGTTGAAATACAATGTTTGGTCACTATTTACACAAAATCAGAATGAGATGTTCAAAATAGGCATATTTACGCAATGCAGATATGTTTAACCTCCATTTTTTCCCCTTTATTTAGCCAAAAATAAACTTCTCAAAAAAAAAAAAAAAAAGAAACATTTTATTTGGGTACAATGTTACATGACAGTGTGACAGCGCTGAAATATGGAAATTGGCCTAGGCAGGAAGGTGGTAAACATACCCAGTATTGAGGTGGTTAAAGTGATGGTTTTGCTTTATAGGAAAAAAAAAAAAAAAAAAAAAAAGAAGACTTTACAAACATGTTATACTTACCTGCTCTGTGCAGTGGATTTGCACAGAGCAGCCCAGATCCTCCTCTTCTCGGGTCCCTTTTCGGTACTCCTGCCCCCTCCCTCCCATTCAGTGCCCCCACAGCAAGCAGCTTACTATGGGGGTACCCCAGCCGAGTCACAGCTCCCTGTGTCCATTCAGACACGGAGCCCCGACCAGGCCCCTCTCTCTTCTGATTGGCTAGCTGACTGAAAGAAACGGTGCTGTGCCTTAGCCAATCAGGAGGGAGAATCTCAGACAGCTGAGACACTCGTGGACATTGCTGAACAGAGGAGGGACCTCAGGTAAGTGTTAGAAGGGGGTTACTGCACACAGAAGGCTTTTTATATTCATGCATCAAGATAAAAAATCCTTCTGACTTTATGGTCTCATTCACACAAGGCGGATCCGCTCAGCGGACTCTGCCAGCTCAGCAGAAAATCGCTCCGTTGATGTCCGCTGAGCCGGCAGATGACAGGTCTGTCTCTGCTCACTGAGCGGGGAGGGGCCTGTCAGAGCGCCGCTGATTCCTATGGAGGGATCGGACGAAAATGGACAGCATGGTTAATGGTTAACACAGGCGGTGAGGAGACCATCTGTCAAATGCCTCTGAAAAGCAATCTTACACAAAGACCAGGCAATTTACATTCTTGGCTATAAATTCAGCCCACACCACTGCATTGTGTACTGCATGCAGCACTTTGTATCATAGCACGCTGATACCATTACTACTGCATCGCAACACCACTGGTGAATAGAAAAATAAATGGCACTTGTGACATTTCAAGAAGTTTAAACACATAAAAAAAAAAAGACAGGGCAAAATGCTAGAATTAGCACAGTGGCAATGTTCCACCAAGCACACAACAACAGCTGTGCATTCAGCTGGGGTAAAAAAAAAAAAAAAAAAAAAAAAAAAACTCCTGAAGTTTTTGTGTGCGTCTTTATCAATACACAATCATTGCATATAAAAACAACAGTATACATAAAAGTGCTCATCTAAATTAACAGCACACTAATGACAATGAGACGAGGAGGATAAATGTTAAGTATATGACCCACTCACAGGAACAATAAAGTAGTTTAAAGCGAGTGAGCAAAGATTAACTGATAAACTACCTGGTAAAAGAGGAAGAAAAAAGTGATAATGACACTATACTGTACTTCACGATAATCAGGAGAGCCATAAATAACACAGCAGGTATACAGTGAACAACGCTTTCACTAACCTTTGTAGTTCCTGTTCTACCTGCTCCTTATCTCTTGGTATAACCCTCCTACTACACACCTGTTGTCTTACACCACAAGATTCATCGGGGACTTCTCCAACCTCATGACGTTTCTACAGCTGAAGAGGAGGGACATACATGTAGGTCACAATCTTGTGGTTTCATTTTCCCCAAAGCTCACCTTACCTGGTCATTTTATAGAAGAGAACAACAAAATCACCCCGTGTTCAGGAATCAGGTTATATGACCAACTATAAACTCCATGCTGTGCTTCGAAAAGGTCTCCTAGTGTCATGCTATGAAGACGCATTATCTAGGAAGATACACATCCCACACTGCCATAGTGACTCAGCATATAACCTTGTTGATTTGCAAATTGCTATACTCAAATAGAAATTTTCGTTCCAGTCAGTGGGATGAGCAGATTGAGGATATCACTAAAAGTTTCCCCACGTTTACCCTTAAAGTGGTTCTAAAGATTCAAGTATTTTTACCTTCATGCATTCTAAGAAAACCTCCTGTGTAGCAGCCTTCCCCATCCCCCCTAGTACTTAGCCGAGCCCCATCTCGACCCAGCAATGTGCATGAGAGCCTCAGCTCTCCCTCCTCATTGGCTCCAGTTGCTGTCAATCACAGCCAGTGAGCCAAATGGGGAGATCGAGAGGGTGAGGCCGAGCTGCAGCTCTGTGTGTGAATGGACATGCAGAGCCACAACTCGGGAGCAAGCCTGCTTGGGTGCCCCTATTGCAAGTTGCTTGATGTGGGGGCACTCAGCAGGAGGGAGGGGCCAGGAGTGCCGGCGAGGGACCCGGGAAGGGGGAGGATCTGGGCTGCTCTGTGCAAAACTACTGCACAAAGCAGGCGAGTATAACATTTTTGTTAAAAAAAAATTAAAAAAACACTTTTAACCTGTTACCGCCCGCCCACCGTCATGGACTTTGACCGGGGATATCTGAATGATGCCTGTAGCTACAGACATCTTTCAGATATTGCCGTTTTCAGCCAGCGATTCCCTACACCATAAGAACGATCATAGCGGCTGTTCCACCGTATGATCGTTCTTATGGGAGGCGAGACGGGACATCCCCCCTCTCCCACCACCCTCCAGTGCTGCTACTGACTCACCGGTAGAATCGGTGAGTCAGAGAGTCTCCGGAGTCTCTATGATCATTCGGAGGCCGAGCGCAATGTTATGACGTCACGCCCAGCCTCTGCGTTCAAAAAAACGGCGCCGCCTCAGCTGGGATCTATTTTTTTTTTTATTTCAGGCTTCCCAGCCTAGTGGTGAGATGTGGGGTCTTATTGACCCCATATCTCACTGTAAAGAGGACCTGTCATGTCATATTCCTATTACAAGGGATGTTTACATTCCTTGTAATAGTTATAAAAGTGATCAAAAAATTTTTTTTTCAAAAAAAGTGTCAAACTAAAAAAAAAAGAAAGTATAATTAACAATTAAGAAAAAAAATGTAAGCGCCCCTATCCCCATGTGCTCGCACGCAGAAGCGAACACATACGTAAGTCCCACCCACATATGAAAACAGTGTTCAAACCACACATGTGAGGTATTGACACGAACGTTGGAGCGAGAGCAATAATTTTGTCCCTAGACCTCCTCTAACTCAAAACATCTAACCAGTAAAAAAAAATTTCAAGCGTCGCCTATGGGGATTCTTAAGTACCAAACTTTGGTGCCCTTCCACGAGCGTGTGTAATTGTGAAGTATGACATGTTAGGTATTTATTTACTCGGCGCAACTTCATCTTTCACAATATGCAAAAACATTGGGCTAACTTTACTGTTTTGTATGCACAAAACAGTTTTTTTCCCCTCAAAAAAGAGTTTGAAAAATTGCTGCGCAAATACCATGTGAGATGACTGCCATTGTATTCTCTAGGGTCTTTGCTAAAAAACAATGTTTGGGGGTTCTATGTAATTTTCTAGCAAAAAAATGATGATGTTTACATGTAGGAGAGAAATGTCAGAATTGGCCTGGGTGGCAAGTGGCTAAAGTAAGTGATTGTAAAGGATGAAGGTTTTTTTTTTTATCTTAAAGTGGAAGTCCATGCTAAAACTAAAATCCCTGCATCTATATAGACACCCCTTAACTAACAGTAACCTATCTAGCCCTGTAAAGAAGAAATCAGTATACATACCTCTTTTGAAGCCGATCCGACCCCATGCTGAGCTCTCAGCTGCGGCTTCACCGTGTAGGCGGTGACAACGGAAGCCCCATAGTAAGTCTATGGGTGACGTCACTCCCCATTCATTTGACAGCCGTTGTTGGCCGTGTCCTCTGCAGAGCTTCTGCCGCTGGAGAGCGTGTCAGATTGGCTCCAAAAAAGGTATGTATACTCATTTCTTCTTTACAGGGCTAGGTAGGTTAGTGTTAGATCGTGGTTGTCTGTGGATGCAGGGGTTTTAGTTTTAGCATGGACTTACACTTTAATACATTCTATGCATTAGGATAAAAAGCCTTCTGTATGCAGCAGCCCTGCTCTTACCTGAGTCCCATCTTGATCCAGTGACGTTGCAGGAGTGTCTCCCGCTGCGCTCAAAGTCAGATAATGAGGAAAGAAAGGGGGTGGGGCCAGGCCACGGCTCCATGTCTGAATTGACACAGAGCTGTGGCTTGGCTGTCCCCATAGCAAGTTGCTTGCTGTGGGGGCACTCAACAGGAGGAAGGAGGCAGGAGCGCAGCAGAGGGACCCAAGAACGGGAGAATCTGGGCTGCTCTGTGCAAAACCACTACACAGAGCAGGTAAGTATGACATGTTATTTAAAAAAAAAAAAAAAAAAAAAAAAAACACTAAATTAGTATACACTTCCCAACCGCCTGCCATACATATACTGCGGTAAGGCGGCGCTACTGCGCAAAATCGCATACCTGTATGTGATTTTGTCAATAGCCACTGGGGGGTGCGCACCGCCGGAGCCACGATCACATGGCGATTGGCCACAAGGGGATCACGATCGCTCCCCACAGAGACAGAAGGCAGTCTGCCAATGTAAACAAGCAGACCGTCGTTCTGTCAGTCATGGACACTCTGATCTAGTGTTTCTGCTAATCAGGAACATGGATCAGAGTGTCCATGCAGTGAGCCCATCCCCTCCACACAGTTAGAAACACACTGAGGGAACACTGTTAACCTTTTGTTCGCCCCTGATGTTAACCCCTTCCCAGCCAGTGTCATTTAATACTGTCAGTGCATATTTTTAGCACTGATCACTGTAATAATGTCACTGGTTCCCTAAAAAGTGTCAAGTGTCAGCTAGGTGTCTGATCTGTCCGCCGCAATGTCGCAATCCCACTTAAAAAGAAAAAAAAAAAAAATATCGCTGATCACCGCCATTACAAGTAAAAAATAAATTTAAAAATGCCATAAAATATCCCCTATCTTGTAGACGCTATAAACCTTTTGCGCAAACAAATCAATATACGCTTATTGGGATTTTTTTTAACCAAAAATATGTAGAAGAATACAATCTGGCCTAAATTGATGAGGAAACTACATTTTTTTATTTTTTATATTGGGTATGTATTCTAGCAGAAAGTACTTTTTTAATTATATTTTTTTGTTTATAGTGCAAAAAATAAAAAACGCAGAGGTGATCAAATACCAAAAGACAACTATTTGGGGGGGGGGGGGGCATCAATTTTGATTACAGCGTTGCACAATTGTCAAAAATAACGCAGTGCCGTATCGCAAAAAATGGCCTGGTCATTAAGGGAGTAAAACCTTTGGGGGCTGAAATGGTTAATACCAACACAAAACGTGTTATGATAGGCGACTTTGTGCACTAGGCAAAAAACCAAAATGGACAGTTTAAAAAAAAAAAAAAAAAAAAAAATCTCTTTCTCTTACACATTATATATATACATATATATATATATATATATATATATATAAATAAATACACACATATAAATTATTATATTCGACTTTTTAATTAAAGCTGGCCATACGTGGGTCAAATTCCGAAAGAATTTTCTTTTGAAAATTATAACCAAGAACTTTTGTTTGAATTTAGCACCATTAGTGGGCCACAGTAATGACCGATTCTCGTGCGACCATCGAATTTGAGTGATCAAGCATGTTTGTTGAAAAATTAACAACATTTCTAATCAAAGATAGAATTGGGCGAGAAATAGTCGAAAAAGAAATGTGCATGATCTGTGACCTGAAAAAAAGATTCCTGGGCACAATTTTTCTGTAGTAACATGGGTTGAAACTGAAGGCTTGGTTGGTCGAATTTCAAAATCAATGGTGGCACCATCCGATCACAAATCTGATTTATGAAAGAAATTTTGTTCAGAATTCAACCCATGTATATAGTAGTTTTGCGAAGCACTTTTGCTTTATAAAAAAATATTTCAGTTACAATAATGCGCAAAAAAAAAAAAAAAAAAAAAAAGTGGGTTTTGAGTCACATGACCTATTAACTACTTGCCGACCAGCCGCCGTCTTTATAAGACTGCACAAATTGCCGTAGCTATACGGCGGCCGCTTCAAGGGGTATAGGTTGGTGCGGGCCGCACGCAAATATGTGGCCTCTCGGCAGCCGGGCCTTGGCGCTGAGCGGTCGCGTATTTGCGTGCAGTAGTTCAAATAGCGCTGTGCAGAGAATGCACGCCCTGGCACTAACAGAAAACTACTTTCCGATTATATGACTGCCTTGACAGCCAATCATGGTGGTCACATGACCTTAAGCCCCACCCCAAGGTATGTAAAAACCCTTAAGGGGCCAGCAGGCGCCAGCTCCAAGAGATTTCCCCAAAGAGACAGGAAGTGAAGGAAACTCCCCCACAGCAGTACAGACCAAACTCAAAAAGCTCCTTTTTAGCTGCGTAAGACTAAAATCCCTGTCGGATTCTCTTGCAGATTTTCTCTATCTGGTGAAACCATTGTCAGCCATACAGGAACTGAGGGGACCTCTCTAACAAAGCCACAGATTGCATAAAAAAAAAAAAAAACACCCCACACGGGAGTTCTTTTTTTGGGGAAAAAATAAACTTTAAAAAAACACTTCCATACTGGGCCTATGCTGGCACTCCTCTCCTACATGTAGAAATCATCATTTTTTTTGCTAGATTACTAAGAACCTCCAAACATTATATATTTATTTTAGCGGACACCCTAGGAAATAAAATAGCGGTCATTGCAACTTTAGCTGCAGGCATCATTCAGATATTCCCACTGAAAGTCAAGGATGTCATATGACGGCCTTGGGCTGGAAGTGGTTAATGAATTAAAAAAAAAAAAAAAAAAAAAAAAAAAAAAAACTTAAAAAGTTAGCCCAATTTTTTTGTATAACGTGAAAGATGTTTACCTGTGAGAATAGTGATCTTTATTCTGAGCAAAAAAAAAAAAAAATAGTGATTCTCATTTTAGCCAGAATCGTACAGCTCTAGTAGTTTTCAAACACATGAGACACTTTTGCAAAATTTGTGTCTGAACATCAGAAAACTTTGTCTTAAATTAGTTCCACCTACAGTGGTAGGAGAACTGACCAATTAAAAACGGACTGAAGATATGACTGAATTTTCAGATAGTTTTGCCAAGGAAAGATGTAGGTAGAACAGTTTAGGCCAATTTGTATTCTGCTACATATTTTTGGTAAAAAAAAAAAAAAAAAAAAAAAAAAGTGTATATTGATTGATTTGCGCATAAGTTATAGCGTCTACAAACTGAGATAGATTTATGGACTTCATTTTTTTTATTGGCTTTTACTAGTAATGGCGGCGATCAGCGATTTTTACCATGACACTTTTTAGGGATCAGTGACACCAATACAGTGATCAGTGCTTAAAAAAAAAAAATGCACTGACACTGTATAAATGACACTGGCAGGGAAGGGGTTAACATCAGGGGCAAGCAAAAGGGTTAACTGTGTTCCCTGGGTGTGCTTTCTTGGACCCCCTTTCACACTGGCGTGGTTTGCAGGCGCTATTGCACTAAAAATAGCTCCTGCAAACTGACCCGAAAGTGCCGCTGCTGTGTCTCCAGTGTGAAAGCCCCAAGGGCTTTCACACTGGAGCGGTGCGCTAGCAGGACAGGAAAAAAAGTCCTGCTAGCAGCTTCTTCGGAGCGGTGAAGGAGTGGTGTATACACCACTCCTGCCCATTGAAATTAATGGGGCAGCGCGGCTATACCGCCAGCAAAGCGCCTCTGCAGAAGCGCTTTGTGGTGGTTTTTAACCCTTTCTCGGCCGCTAGCAGGGGGTAAAACCTCCCCGCTAGCGGTCGAATACCGCCGCTAAAACGACAGTACCTCCCGCCCCAGTGTGAAAGGGGCCTTACTGTGTGACTGTGTGGGATGGACTTACTGGAGGAAGAGACATCTGTTTCTGATTAGCAGGAATCACAGATCTCTCTTCCTGAGAAAACAATGGTCTGCCTTGTTTACATAGGCAGACCACTGTTCTGTCACCCCCCCCCCCCCCCCCGAACGATCTCAGGTGGCCGGCAGACATCGCGGCCTGCACACCTGCTGATTAGCTCCCACTGTGTCCAATCACGAGCGCCCCAGAGCCGATGGAAGAATTCACATACACGTACGTGATTTTGCGCTTAAGGGCCACCCTGCCGCAGTAGATGTACATAGGGCGGTCCTTTAAGTGGTTGTAAACTCTTACATACAGTGCCTTAAAAAAGTATTCATACCCCCTTGAAATTTTCCAAATTTTGTCATGTTACAACCAAAAACGTAAATGTATTTTATTGGGATTTTATGTGATAGACCAACAAAGCGGCACATAATTGGGAAGTGGAAGGAAAATTACAAAATGTTTTTCTAAAGGTTTTACAAATAAATATCCGAAAAGTGTGGTGTGAATTTCTATTCAGCCTCCTTTACTCTGATAACGCTAACAAAAATCTAGTGGATACGATTGCCTTCTGAAGTCAAATAATTGATAATTATTGAGTCCACCTGTGTGCAATTTAATCTCAGTATAAATACAGCTGTTCTGTGAAGCCCTCAGAGGTTTGTTAGAGAACCTTAGTGAACAAACAGCATCATGAAGGCCAAGGAACACACCAGACAGGTTATGGGTAAAGTTGTGGAGAACTTTACAGCGGGGTTAGGTTATTAAAAAAATCCCAAGCTTTGAACATCTCACGGAGCACTGTTCAATCCATCTGAAAATGGAAAGAGTATGGCACAACTGCAAACCTACCAAGACATGGCTGTCCACCTAAACTGACAAGCCAGGCGAGAAGAGCATTAATCAGAGAAGCAGCCAAGAGGCCCATGGTAACTCTGGAGGAGCTGCAGAGATCCACAGCTCAGTTGGGAGAATCTGTCCACAGGACAACTATTAGTCGCGCACTCCACAAATCTGGCCTTTATGGAAGAGTGGCAAGAAGAAAGTCATTGTTGAAAGAAAGCCATAAGAAGTCCTGTTTGCAGTTTGTGAGAAGCCATGTGGGGGACACAGCAAACATGAACATTTTTGGCCTAAAAGCAAAACGCTATGTGTGGCAGAAAACTAACACTGCACATCACCCCGAACACACCATCCCCACCGTAAAACATGGTGGTGGCAGCATCATGTTGTGGGGATACTTTTCTTCAGCAGGGACAGGGAAGCTGGTCAGAGTTGATGGGAAGATGGATGGAGCCAAATACAGGGCAATCTTAGAAGAAAACCTGTTAGAGTCCGCAAAAGTCTTTAGACTGGGGTGGAGGTTTACCTTCCAGCAGTAGAACAACCCTAAACATACAGCCAGAGCTACAATGGAATGGTTTAGATCAAAGCATATTCATGTGCGTCAGACTGGCTAGTCAAAGTCCAGACCTTAATCCAATTGAGAATCTGTGGCAAGACTTGGAAATTGCTGTTGAGATGCTCTCGATCCAATCTGAGAGAACTTGAGCTATTTTGCAAAGAAGAATGGGCAAAAATTTCACTCTAGATGTGCAAAGCTGGTAGAGACATACCTAAAAAGACGTGCAGCTGTAATTGCAGCAAAAGGGGGTTCTACAAAGTATTGACAAATGCACGCCGCACTTTTCAGATATTTGTAAAAAATGTTGAACCATATATCATTTCCCTTCCACTTCACAATTACATGCCACTTTGTGTTGGTCTATCACCAAAAATCCCAATAAAATAAATTTACGTTTTTGGTTATAACATGACACAATGTGGAAAATTTCAAGGGGTGTGAATACTTTTTCAAGGCACGGTATACCCAGTGAAGGGACTATCCCCTCAGGCGATACACCGAGATTAAACAAATTCTTCTACATAAGTTGTATCGGTCTATCTGCAGTCTTCTCTTCTCTACATCCGTTCAAAGAGCTGAATTTAGAACAATTCTATAATAAGGGAATGGTGCTGTTCTATGGCATATACACTGGATAATAAATTGTGTTGATAGAAAATAAAAATAAAAAAAAATAAATCGTGAATATAACAAAACCATGTGAAAAGAAATGTGGTAAATTAAGGAGTCAAATATAAATGAAATACTCCTACACCAATACACTCTAGGGTAAAGTGCAAAGTGCTAGAAAAAATGTATTCAATAATATCCGTAAAAGTAGAAATATGCAAACATTCCAAGATAGTGGTAAAAAATTATTAGAACCTACTGAACCACTCCAATAGCAAAACCAATAAAGAGCAGAGCCAATAAAGAGCAGAGTATATATATATATATATAAAATATGCAAACATACCAAAATTGTGTTATAAAATTGTGCAAAATATCAAAACATAGTGAGCCACTCCGATGTAAAAACAATAAAATAAGCAGAGTGGTAAGAAAGTAATATTAAAAATAGGTGAAAAGGACTATAAGAAATAAAAATGAAGTAATGTCCCAAAAAATCCAAAAAATCAGAGAAAGCTGTAATGTGTCCTTTCAATCAGTGGTAGTATTCTTGTTATGGTAAGTGCTCCCCGTCTTCCACTGCACCCCCACTTGTGCCCTCACTCACCAGAGTGCCCAACCCCTGCAGGGGTAAAAGGCATGTAGATCAAATCCAGCAATGATGTTCCTTTAAGATGATCTTCAATCCAATGGCCGTCCTCCCCTTCTCTGGTATCGCGGTTCCCCCAGCATTAAACATCCATGTGTGGCAGAGAAAAAAATGCTCTTATAGCGTGAATCCGAAAAATAAGGTAGTTTATGAAGCTGTCAATCTGCTGGAGATCCCTGCCGTCACCTTTATTCTCTTGGTGTCAGGAAAACTTGACAGAAAGGACTCATACTGATAGAGGAATGAAGCAGATGACAGAAATGGCAAAGTGCTCTGCAGCCCGATCGGGCAGCCTAGGAGTGATGTGACCGGCGGCGATGGCTGCACTACACTACTAAAGCACTACATACTTAAAAGCGGAGTTCCGTTTAAAAAAATAAATTAGGAGTCAGCAACTACAAATACTGCAGCTGCTGACTTTTAATAAATCGGACACTTACCTGTCCCAGGGTCCAGCGATGCGGGGGAATGAAGCCCCGCTCGTGTCCTCCTCTTCTCTGCAGCACCGGCATTTCTCACTGTGGGTGCCCGGCTGTGGCTTCACAGCTGGGCATGCACTAGGCATGCGCGAGCTTGCACGGCGTGCCGTGACTGGCCAGGCAATCATCTGGGACCTGTGACGTGGCCC
This sequence comes from Lithobates septentrionalis, assembly GCA_037952835.1. Taxonomy (NCBI): domain Eukaryota; kingdom Metazoa; phylum Chordata; class Amphibia; order Anura; family Ranidae; genus Lithobates; species Lithobates septentrionalis. The sequence continues at coordinate 111,080 of JBBDGP010003968.1, read as the reverse complement.
AGATGACTGCCAAGAGGGAGGGGGCGCCGCGGAGTGCCAGGAGGAAGTGGGAGCTGGAACCCTCTAAAAAGGAGGGTCCCCCCCCCCACCAAAAAATGACATGCCAAATGTGGTATGTCAAGGGGTCACCTTCCCTTAAAGCGGAAGTTCCATTTTTGGGTGGAACTCCACTTTAAGAGCAAATTCATATGTTATTCCCGCACGCATCTATAAATAGCGATCACACCACACGTGAGGTATTGTTGTGAATGTCGTAGTGTGTCAAATAATTCTAGCACCAGACCTGCTGTGCATCTCTAAACTGGTAACCTGTAATGGCGTTTAAATCGTTGCCTATGGAGAATTTTTATTACCATAGTTTGCCACCATTCCACAGGCAGACGCAAATTTTAGAGCATGACATGTTAGGCATCTATATACGCGGCATAACATTTTTTACATTTTACAAAAACCATTAGGTATTATATTGGGTTTGTGTGCAACAAAAATTCATTAAAAGTGCATTCCCCCCCCCCCCCCCCCAAGAAAATTGCATTTGAAAAACTGTTGTGCAAATACTATGCGACAAAAAATTGCAACAGCCATCATTTTATTCTATAGGGACTCTGAAAAATAAAATAACATACATAATAACATATATATATATATATATACATATACATACACACACACACACACACACACACACACATATATATATATATATATATATATATATACACATAGTGGGGCAAAAAAGTATTTAGTCAGCCACCAATTGTGCAAGTTCTCCCACTTAAAAAGATGAGAGAGGCCTGTAATTGTCATCATAGGTTTACCTCAACTATGAGAGACAAAATGTGGAAACAAATCCAGACAGACAATCACATTGTCTGAGTATTGAAAGAATTTATTTGCAAATTATGGTGGAAAATAAGTATTTGGTCACCTACAAACAAGCAAGATTTCTGGCTCTCACAGACCTGTATCTTCTTTAAGAGGCTTCTGTCCTCCACTCATTACCTGTATTAATGGCACCTGTTTGAGGTTGTGGACAGGTGTCTTTTATACTGATAACAAGATCAAACAGTCACACTCCAAACTTCACTATGGTGAAGACCAAAGAGCTGTCGAAGGACACCAGAAACAAAATTGTAGACCTGCACCAGGCTGGGAAGACTGAATCTGCAATAGGCAAGCAGCTTGGTGTGAAGAAATCAACTGTGGGAGCAATAATTAGAAAATGGAAGACATACAAGACCACTGATAATCTCCCTAAATCTGGGGCTCCACACAAGATCTCACCCCGTGGGGTCAAAATGATCACAAGAATGGTGAGCAAAAATCCCAGAACCACACAGGGGACCTAGAGAAAGACCTACAGAGAGCTGGGACCAACGTAACAAAGGCTACCATCAGTAACACACTACGCCGCCAGGGACTCAGATCCTGCAGTGCCAGAGCCAGAGGTGTCCCCCTGCTTAAGCCAGTACGTGTCCGGGCCCGTCTGAGGTTTGCTAGAGAGCATTTGGATGATCCAGAAGCGGATTGGGAGAATGTCATATGGTCAGATGAAACCAAAGTAGAACTGTTTGGTAGAAACAACTCGTGTTTGGAGGAGAGAGAATGCTGAGTTGCAACCAAAGAACACCATACCTACTGTGAAACATGGGGGTGGCAACATCATGCTTTGGGGCGGTTTCTCTGCAAAGGGAATAGGACGACTGATACATGTACATGAAAGACTGAATGGGGCCATGTATCATGAGATTTCGAGTGCAAACCTTCTCCCATCAGCAAGGACATTGAAGATGAAACGTGGCTGGGTCTTTCAGCATGACAATGATCCCAAACACACCGCTGGGGCAACGAAGGAGTGGCTTCGTAAGAAGCATTTCAAGGTCCTGGAGTGGCCTGGCCAGTCTCCAGATCTCAACCCCATAGAAAACCTTTGGAGGGAGTTGAAAGTCCGTGTTGCCCAGCGACAGCCCCAAAACATCACTGCTCTAGAGGAGATCTGCATGGAGGAATGGGCCAACATACCAGCAACAGTGTGTGACAACCTTGTGAAGACTTACAGAAAACGTTTGACCTCTGTCATTGCCAACAAAGGATATATAACAAAGTATTGAGATGAACTTTTGATATTGACCAAATACTTATTTTCCACCATAATTTGCAAATAAATTCTTTAAAAAAAAAATCAGACAATGCGATTGTCTGGATTTGTTTCCACATTTTGTCTCTCATAGTTGAGGTAAACCTATGATGACAATTACAGGCCTCTCTCATCTTTTTAAGTGGGAGAACTTGCACAATTGGTGGCTGACTAAACACTTTTTTGCCCCACTGTATTTTTAGATTAAAATATATCTATATATCTCTCCATATACACATATATATATATATATATATACACATACATACACACACACACACATATATATATATATATGTGTATGTATGTATGTATGTATGTGTATATATATATATATATATATATATATATATATATATATATATATATATATATATATATACACACACATACATATGTATACGAGTGTGCTAGTTTCTCATCACTGGGAAGCCTTGGAGTGGTGTGGATTGGGAGACGCAGCTGACCCAAGCACTATTAGCTAGTGAACCTTGACCAGGCTGGACACGTATCTACATTCAGAGAAGTGAAATGCTGCATTTAGCTTTGTCTTTTGCATTTACAGATTACTACAGTATCATGAAAAAAAACATACAGCTGTTCAACTGTACAGTAAAACTGGTTTTCAGCAAGATAGCCTTTGCAACAAACTATACTTACAGTACAATCAGGGGTATCAGTACTCACTGTAAACCAACTTATTTCTTCTGCAACCATGTGCTGAGGGGGGAAGTACAACCTCAAACAACACACAAACACAACATGCACAGAGGAAGTCCAACTCCAAATATACAGGAAGCATGTGGTAGGCCAAGTAATCGTAGAAGTTTGGTAGTTTCAAAGGTCATTAAAAAAAACAAAAATGCAACACTCATTTTGCAACCTTTTGCAGGGTAAAATAATTTCCCCAAGCAAAATCTACACTTTATGAAACAATTTATGAATGGGGAGAAAAAAAACAAACAAAATAAGGGGGGGGTCTAACCCCTGTGCGTCCGATCCCTGCATTTTAGTGCATATTTCAGGCTGCAGGGCGCTTCTTCTGTGGTCCCTGGACGCACTAAAATGCCAAGATGGGAAGCCTAGTGTGCAATGAGCCTTACGGAGCAATTTAAAAATGTATAAACAAAACTTTAGGATAGATTAGGGATAGAACCCTGCTAGGTTGATTGATCCTGCCCATTTGTCATGGTGACCACTGCTTCTGAGACAGAAAGTAATGGGAAATTTAAGAGTGGTCACCAAAAACAGGAAGCGGGGTGAAATCTCCCAGTTGAGTTGTGTGGAGAAAAAAAAAAAAAAAGAAAGAAGGACTACCAAAGAGTAACCCCCCCCCCCCCCAATTTGGAGAGAGATTTTCTTTTGCTTCCTGTTGCATTTCCAGGGCAGGAAATGAAGGCAATTCTCCTCCACAAAACAAAAAAGACCACAAAAATTAAACTCAGCGTTTTAACCCTTCTATACTCTATCCAAATCTAAAACAAAAAATTCTGGGTATTTAGACCTCATGCACACTTAGTTGGTTATTTACCAAAACTGGAGTGTGCAGAATCTGGTGCAGCTCTGGATAGAAACCAAACAGGTTCCAGGTTTTATCGTCAAAGTTTAAATTGAACAAGCTGAAATTAGAAGCCGATTGGCTACATGCACAGCTGCACCAGATGCTGAGTGCACCAGTTTTAGTAAACCTACCCCATAGCATTTAGCCCCAGTGCATGAGGCTCCAGCGTTTAGTTGCAGCTAAAAAAGGTACAACGTCCAGCCCCACTGCCGGCAGCCTGCCAAACTTTATGACAGTGTGACAACTGCTGCTGCTGGACAGGGCTGGGCAGTGCATTTACAGTAAGGAAAAAAAAATATTTGATCCCCTTCTGATTTTGTACGTTTACCCACTGACAAAGAAATGACCAGTCTATAATTTTAATGGTAGGTTGATTTGAACAGTGAGAGACCAAACAAAAAAAATCCAGGAAAACACATTTAAAAAAGTTATAAATAGATTTGCATTTTAATGAGTGAAATAAGTATTTCACCCCTTCGCAAAACATGACTTAGTACTTGGTGTCAAAACCCTTGTTGGCAATCACAGAGGTCAGTTTCTTGTAGTTGGCCACCAGGTTTGCACACATCTCAGGAGGGATTTTGTCCTCTTTGCAGATCCTCGCCAAGTCATTAAAGTTTTGGGGCTGATGTTGTTTGGCAACTCGAACCTTCAGCTACCTCCACATATTTTCTATGGGATTAAGGTCTGGAGACTGGCTAGGCCACTCCAGGACCTTAATGGGCTTAAAGTGGTGTTCTGGCCGAAATTATACTTTTTAAATAAAAATACTCTATAATACACAAGCTTAATGCATTCTAGTAAAGTTACTCTGTAAACTAAGGTCTGTTTTGTTAGTTTATAGCAGTAGTTTGTTATTTTATAAACTTACAGCAGGCCGTGGCCATCTTAAGTGTGGGCATCTGAAGCCAGACTGTATTTCTTCCTGCATCTCATCCTTTCAGATCTCGCACATGCTCAGTGCAGCACAAGCAGTGTAATAGGTTTCAGGTCAGGTTTCCATAGCAACGGCAGTGTCAGAGGAAGTTGCCGCCCCTTCCCAGAAGGCATTGCAAACAGGAAATGATGCGATGGGCCACGGCCAGGAAGGAGGAAGTGAAAAATGAATATAGCAGATATACAGTAGGTGCTGAGAATTTTTTTTAAAAAATATCCAATTTGTTTACAGTGCGCAGTTTAGTGAGGGATGCTGAAGAGTTGTAAAAGTGGGTGGAACTCCACTTTAAGTGTGGGCATCTGAAGCCAGACTATAATTCTTCCTGGATCTCATCCTTGCAGATCTCGCACATGCTCAGTGTAGCACAAGCAGTGTAATAGGTTTCAGATCAGGTTTCCATAGCAACGGCAGTGTCAGAGGAAGTTGCCGCCCCTTCCCAGAAGGCATTGCAAACAGGAAATGATGCGATGGGCCACGGCCAGGGAGGAGGAAGTGAAAAATGAATACAGCAGATATACAGTAGGTGCTGAGAAAGAAAATTTAAAAAATATCCAATTTGTTTACAGTGCACAGTTTAGTGAGGGATGTTGAAGAATTGTAAAAGTGGGTGGAACTCCACTTTAATGAAAGTACCACTTAGTGTACCATTCAGCCCCATATAGCTGCAACAGTTGTCATACTGCCAGTTTAATGGGCTGCAGCTAAATGCCCAGTGTGCATGAGGTCTTAAAGCCTGTCGTCAGTAACAGCAGATAGGTATTCAGGATAGTAACTGTTAGACCATAGTATGTTTGACTGATTTTTAGTGCCAAGAGCCACCCTTGCACAAACTGTACAAACGTAATGCTAAATAAAAAGGAGAAAATAGAAGTATTTCATGGGAAAACTGCTAAACTAGAACATTTTAAGGCATGTTCTTCCACACCCAATTGTGACGGGTTCTCTTTATGTTGTAACATGACCATAAATGAGAAACCAAAGACAACGCAAAGTTCCAAATAAAGTGCATCTCATATAAAGCAGTGAGGTACTCAAGCTAAAGAATCAATTTGAATCCCATACAAGCAATTAAGCAGTGATCAATATTTCATCATTCATGCGATGATTGAAGCGAGCTGATTGTATGCTTTAACAAAGCTCTTATAGTAATTCGATAAAACAAAAATGTATTGTTTAATGTGCCATACCCCAAAGCAATCATTCAGCATTCAATTATATTCCGACTAAAGTAAACTTAAGATTTGATTTGCTGGGATGAATTTCTGCACATTGTACATAATATTCCCTTTACACCATTTTTCTCAATAAGGCCATGCGAGTCCACATAATGTGCTCCTTCTATAAATATAAAAAAAAACAAATCTAAAAACATTTAACGTGATTGTAAAGTCTCATCCCCCCCCCCCCTTATAAAAAAAAAAAGTTATACTTACCTGCTCTGTTGCAGTGGATTTGCAGAGAAGCCTTGGCCCTCCTGTTCTGGGGTCACTCCCTCCTGTTCAGTGCCCCCACACCAAGCAGCTTGCTATGAGGGTATCCAAGCCCAGTCAAAGCTCCCTGTGTCCATTCAGAGCTCCGACCCAGCCCCACCCCCCCTCCGCTGATTGGCTGACTGACACAGTAGTGGGCGCCGATGGCGCCACTGCTGTGTCTCAACCAATCAGGAAGGAAAATCTGGACAGCTGAGACACTCATGGACAGAGGGACCTCAGGTGTTAGGGAGGCCGCTGCACACAGAAGGCTTTTTATCTTAATGCATAGAATGCATTAAGATAAAAAAAACATTCTGCCTTTACAACTCCTTTAATGCTATAGTGTTATTTGACAACACCATGGGGGAGATTTACTAAAACTGGAGAGTGCAAAATCTGGTGCAGCTGTGCATGGTGTTCCTAATCAGTGCTTGTGTACTGTGGGGGATGTGCTTTTACTAAGGAAAGGCATAGATCCGTGTCCCTGCTTTGCAGGAACACACGATCCATGTCTTCCCTACTGACAGTACCTGCCGCTGGGCTCTTGCTGGAGCATGAGTGAGTCTTTGGTGGCACACATGCACGCCGCAAACCCAGAAGTGTCAGATCACGTACTAGGTATGTGATCTGGCACAGAGCAGCCACCCCTGCCGCAGTAAATCTGCAGTGGGCGGTCGGGAAGTGGTTAAAGAATATGTAAACCCAACATTTCATACCCCTGATATGTACCTGCTGTACCATGTACTTGTATGAAATATAATCCTGTTCTGTTTGGATTGCTTCATTTGTGTAAAATTTGTGCCTGCCTGTCCCTCTGCTTTCCTATCAAAACTGATCACACTAAGCAGGAGAACACAGTACGGTCAGGGAACACCGCCTGCTCTCCTCCAATGGTCAGACTTGTCCTGCCCCCCCCCCCCCCCCGGACAGCCATTCACTGGCAAGCTCAGCGTGCTGCTGCTTTTCCTCCCCCCACTTCATCCCCTGTATTCCACCCATAGTGTCAGGAGTATATAGATCAGCATCACATATCACTAAACCCCCCCCCCCCCGTGGCACACTGACAGAAAACCCCCCACCCCCAGGGGCAGGAGGTCCGCCACTTACCGGGCTGTGGTGTCCTCTCCTCCTGTGTCTCCTCCAGGCAGCAGCGGCAGAGGAGTCCGCTCCTCATGACAAAGTGGGCATTTTACTAGATGCCCACAACATGGGATTGTGGCGAATAAAATGTAAAAAAAAAAAATTTTGAATAAAATTTATGTTACGGTCCCTTTAAGGTAGACATGACAGGACACGGGTTTTTCGGGCGGGAACAACGTGACTTTGAGCGGGAAAAACACGTGTTTTTGAAAGTAGTACATGTGCGTAAGGGCTATATAAGACCCCTGCAGTGAGGCTCCTGTCAGAAGTGTGACCCAGAGTGATTTGGTGAGCTCCCCTCCCCCTCCCACCCTGTCGCAGCACTTTTATGTGGTTTGTCACCCTTGGATCAAGGGGGGACTTTTGAATGTTTTTATTTAGTGTACTCGCTCGAGTTCTATGACTGAGCGAGATATTGATTGATATTTTAAAGTTTTAAAATTTGATTAATTTATTTATTTATACCAATAAAGGTGCCACAGCCATTTGTATTACCAAAAAAAAAAAAAAAATAATAATAAAAAATATATATATATATATTATATTAATGAATATTTAAATAAAAATATATGAGTTAATTTTGTTTGGCTTGGAATTATTTCTTTATTAGTTTACTATTAGTTCTATTTTAGTACAGCCTACATTCCCATGCTTCCTCCGCTCTGTTCCTCTTCTGCCTAAGCGCTGGGCATCCAATAGGATTGCCTGGCGCTTTGGCTAATCGGGAAACAGGTCTCACTGACCTGCCTCCTGATTATCAAAAAGGCACTGTGGTGTGAAAATAGCGAAAATTTGCTATGGTCACACAATTGGGTGGGATCAGGGCGCACTCTCTGCGCCCCAAACCCACCCTTTTTTGAAGCCCATTAGAGCCTCCGGCTCTAATCAGGTACTAAAAAAACAAAACAAAAACAAACACCCCCTCCATAGGAGTCCATGCATCTGGCACCCTGAAAGGGGCATAGATAGTGAGGCGGCAGGGATAGGTGGAGGAGAGAAAAAGGAAATAAAAAAAAAATAAAAAAACCTTCTGCCTTTTGAACCACTTTAAAGTCATCCTTCACAAGCTTTATCTTCAGAGAGATTGTGTCATCTCCGCCTCAGCCAGAGGAAGCCTTATACTCCTAGAATACAAAGCCTCCCCTGACTCAATTTGGTTTCTTGTGTGGGACAGGAAGTTTCTATTTGACATGTGCCGAAAAATTTGTTTGTTTCATTCGGTTTTTTTTTCGTGTCCTTTGTCATGATTGCAATTCGTAAATTCGAAAATTCTAAAGAGAGATCCGAAAATTCTAATTCTTAACTACCAACTATTAAATTATAGGCATTGCAATTTCCTTTCAAATTTGGCTGTTAGTGAACGTAACGAATAAGAATTTATCCAAAGTTACAAATTATCCGAAATAACAAATGCTGCCTCTAAACAAATGGAACAAAAATTATTAATAAATAAAACGTTTTTGTTATTTTTTTTATTAATTAGTTACGTTCCATTCGTTTAGATACGGCATTCGTTATGTCAGATAATTTGTAACTTCGGATAAATTCGTATTAGTTACGTTCACTAACAGTCAAATTTGAAAGGAAATTCCAATACCTATAATTTAATAGTTAGTAATAGTCGAGTTATTATTGATTAGTTATTTCAGATTTTTGACTTTTCGAATTTTCTCATTTCGAATTTTTGGAAATATTCATTAAACTGGTTTTCGTTAATTCGGGTATCTCCAAATTAACTAATTTGTCTAACTTCGTTAAAAAAACGAATTCTTAACGAAGACGAATTGTGCATGTCTAGTTTCTATCCCACTGCTGGAGCACAGCACTGCATGGTGTATGCAGCTGAAGCGATCTGCAATTCATACAGCCCTGCTGCATGTCATAGTAAAGTGACTAGTTCATTTGGGTCAGCTTTGTAAGTGTTTGAGGTCAGAATGTTTAAAAAGGTGTAGAGAGAGGACCGGCATGGCATAAAAAAAAAAAAGTTTGGAGAAAGCTACCATTATTAAAGCGGTTGTAAACCCCGCTTTGTGGTTTTTGCCTACAGGTAAGCCTATAAGAAGGCTTAACTGTAGGTAATATTAATATCTCCTAAACGTGCACAAAGATATTCACCTTGCATGCAGCCGCCAATGTCAGCGGCGCATGCGCTCTGAAGGGCTGGCCTAACGTGCTGTGGAACCCACAGTGCGCATCTGTGGGAGTGACGTCATCGTGGCTCCGGCCAATCACAGCACCACAGCCCGTGATCCCGGAAGAAAGGACGAGAGAAAATGTCTACTCGCTCAGTGGTGACCGGGCACTGCTGAGAGGGTTTACAACCACTTTAAGCTTATTCTGCTCATATAGTAAATATTCTATTGTGTCCAAGTAGCAAGGGATGCTTTTAAAGTAGACCTTTAGTCATTTTTTCATCTTTCCATCTATTAAATCCTCTGTCCTTGTTGTTTTAACTTTGAAAATAAAAACATTTTTTTTCTGCCAGTAAATACCTTATACAGCCCACTTGCTGTCTCTTGTCTGGTCATTAGCCTAGCCTTATGACATCATGCACTGCGCTCACTCTCACTCACTGATGAGTTTGCCAGGAAGGGGGGTGGAGGGGGGGATGAGTCATAGGAGGGCCAATGAGATTTGCAGAGCTGGAGGTGTGCCTGTAAATCCAGGAAGTGAACAGGCAGCAGCTTCAGCTGCCCACAGGTAAAATGGTTGCAGCCAGACTTAGTGGATGGAGATTTCTGCAGCATATTTGGCAAGTACAGAATCACGGTATACCGTATTTATCAGCGTATAACACGCACTTTTTTCCTCTTAAAATCAGGGGAAAATCGCGGGTGCGTGTTATACGCCGATCCCCTGCGATCCTGAGCTGATAGATCTTCAAAATCGCAGACCGCGATTTGAAAATGGCGCCTATGGCGCCGAAATACACAGAGCCGGTCCTCGGCTCTTCTCGGCCACTTTCGGCTTCACTCGAGCGCCGCCCGAACCTAGCCGAGTGTACTCGGCTAGGTTCGGAAAGCTCCGCTTACAGTCACGCCCATCCCGGGCGGGACTACGAGTGGAGCCGAAAGTGAACGAGAGCCGCCGAGAAGAGCCGAGGACCGGCTCTATGTATTTCGGCACCGTCGGCGCCATTTTAAAATCGCGGTCGGCGATTTTGAAGCTCAGGATCGCAGGGGATCACAGGATCGCAGGGGAGCGGCGCCATTTTTAAACTGCGAGCTGCAAGGCTGCAATGATGGGCATTTAAATGTAAGTTTTTTCCCTTCAACTTCCCTCCTAAACTTGGGGTGCGTGTTATATGCCGATAAATACGGTATATAAAATAATATGCAAAGTGGTTGGAGGAAAGCTTCAGAATGGCAAAGATGCTTTAATTACAGATTATGTGAGCAGACTGCAGTCCCTTTTTTAAGCAGAGTTCCACCCTCTTTTAGAACTTTGTCTTAAAGGAACGACAACACCTCCACCACTCGTTTTTGGCCAACTTTTTTTTTTTCTTCTTCTAACTCACCTTTGATGAAGTACTAAGTGTACTTCCGTTCCAGCCAGACTGTGGCACAGGACGTCACGTCCTCTTCTTCGGAGAGCACCCCCGTTGTCTCCTGGGACCTGTGTGTGTCCCAGAAGACAAGCTGGACATTCACAAAGCGATGAGTGACTCGTGCATGCGCAGTAGGAAACTGGCAGTGAAGCTGCAAGGCTCCACTGCCGGTTTCCCTTAGTTAGCATTGCAGCACCTATACCCGATCTGACGGACGGATTGGCCTTGGGGGGGCCAACATCATGGGCTCTCTGGACAGGCAAGTTTCCTTATTAAAAAAGTCAGCAGCTACAGTGTAGCGTTTGTGGCTGGAACTCTGCTTCAAGGAGTGTAGCAAAGGATAGATATTAGCCTTATTTACGTCCGTTGTTCAGGAAGAAGCATTCTGGTACAGTCGCAGTGCGCAGGGAAATGCAGGGCAAGCAGTGCACACATGGCTCCATGTATAGAAGACGCTGAGCAGGCAGGTGTGTGTTACTTCTACATTACAGAGCTGTGTGCTCAGTTTTTTTTTATTGTAGCTTTAGTCTCACTTTAATTGGCAGGAAGTAAATATTGTACTATACACATTGTTTGATCATATCCATTGTTTATAGCATGAGACAAGGATTCAGCCAAACTACTGTGTCATAGAAAACGACACCATACATGCGCATGGTCAATCCTGTTACATACTGGCATATTGTATGTGCATTCAGGGCCAGAATTTAGATTTTGTAACAGCATTTATTTTATAATCTAATTCATTATTTTAGACTTGATTTAAACATTATATGTATACAAGTATACCCACCCACACACCTTCCAGCAAATAAATAAAGAACTTTTTTATTAAGTCTACCCAAAGTTATTCTCAGATAGTAAAAAGGAAAGGAGCCAAAAGAACTTTGCCGGCTGTATGTGGTCAATTTAAAAGCAAAAAGTAGTCATTACTGTGCCAGTCTTACTAAAAGAAAAACACCCAAATGTGCGTATAATCAGTTTACAATGCACCATCAAACTCCTTCTTTCAGTTTCTAAAAATGAGCATAACTGTAAAGCGTCATCTGATTTCACAACACGATCAGATGATTACCAGTTCAATCCTCACTCTGGGGAATTCAGGTTAAACAAGTTAAGCCGTTATCAGAGAAAGCCCTTATAGGGACAGACTATCAGTCAAATCCAGCAGAGATCTGAGACCAGCCTGTAATACAGGTGAAGTCCATGTCATATTACTGCTAAAAGTGGCTAAAACAAAGTCCATTTATACTGCTTAAAGCATTATGTCACTAAAAGTGAAAGTTCCACTCATCCTCTTCTTCCCCCCCACCTCCTCTGCCATCACTGGAAGTTTCTTCTTTTCTGGGAGTGGACGCTATCTCCTAACAGGTACCCGCTCCCACTTCTGCTTTTCTCACCTAGGCAAGAGCTGCGGAAGTTCAGTTCTCCCTTCTCCTGTGACAACCTCCTGGGACACGTTACTTGTCCCAGGAGGCTGCGGGACCACCAGTATGCAAGCACAGTGTATTTTGCACATGCACAGTTGGGAGCGACCTGTGACTGACTGAGTCAGGTTCACATAGCCAAGATGGCGGTGCCATGGACCCAAAGACTGGCAAAGAACTGGCTCAAGTGAGGACCGCACTTGACTCCTGGAATGGTATGGTACACACCACTTTTCCCTACAGGTAAGCCTATAATAAGGCTTACCTGTAGGTACTGGAAATATCTACTAAACCTGCACGGTTCAGGAGATATTTACCATATACGCTTGTACCAACGTCATCGGCACACTTTAGAAAGGGCACAATCGTGCTGTTTCTATAGGGCCCGTGTCGTGACTGTCTGCGACATCACGCGATTCCGGGGAGTCACAGAGCCGGAGTCCACGGCCCCGGAAGGAAGAGGCGTGAAGATGGATGCTTCCACCAGCGGGGACATCGCGGGCTTAGTTTGCAGGCGAGTGGCACATAATAGGCTAGTATGCGATGCATACTAGCCCATTATGCTTTGACTTTGCAGGGGAATAAAGAGGAAGTAAAACCCATCAGGGTTTACTTCCTCTTTCAGAAGTCAGCAGCTACTTAATTTTTATAAACTACTGAGATTCCTTTTTAACAGAATTTCAAATGTAAACAAGGAATTTCCCGTTCTGCCTTGTGACATGACAGAGATCACTGCTCTCTGTCATGCGAGTTGAAGCCCCCCCCCAGGACACACTTAACCCCTTGATCGCCCCCTAGTGGTTAACCCCTTCCCTGCCAGTGTCATTTACACAGGAATCAGTGCATCTTTATAGCACTGATCGTTGTATAAATGGCAATGGTCCCAAAAGTGTCAAAAGTGTCCGATGTGTCCGCCATAATGTTGCAGTCACGAAAAAAAAAAAAAAAAAAAAAAAAAAAAAAAAATCGCAGATCGCCGCCATTACTAATAAAAAAAAAAAAGTTATAAATAAAAATGCCATAAAACAATCCCTTAGTTTGTAGATGCTATAACTTTTGCACAAACCAATCAATATACGCTTATTGCGATTTTTTTTTTACCAAAAATATGTAGAAGAAAAGATATCGGCCTAAACTGAGGAAAATTTTTTTTATTTTTTTTATACATTTTTGGGGAGTGTTTATTATAGCAAAAAGTAAAAAATATTGCTTTTTCAAAATTCTTACTTTTTTGTTTATAGCACAAAAAATAAAAAACAGCAGAGGTGATCAAATACCACCAAAAGATAGCTCTATTTGTGGGAAAAAAAAGGTCCTCAATTTTGTTTGGGTGCAACGTCGCACGACCGCGCAATTGTCAGTTAAAGCGTCGCAGTGCTGAATTGCGAAAAGTGCTCTGGTCAGGAAGGGGGTAAAATCTTCTGGGGCTGAAGCAGTTAACAAACACGTTATACTTACCTGCTCTGTTCAATAGTTTTGCAAACAGCAGCCCTAATGCTCTTTTTTGGGTCCCTACCCAACGGTCCTGGCTCCTCCCCCCTTCCGAGTGTCCGAAGTAGCAAGCCTCTAGCTATGGGGGGGGGGGGGGGGTATGAGCAGGCTCGCTCCCAAACCACACTGTGTCTAATCACACACAGGGCAGCTGGGCCCGCCCCCGCTCTTTTCTCATTGGCTGTGATGGACTTCCGCTGCTGTGTGAGCCAATGAGGCGTGTTCACACCTGTGCAGAGACCGGTGTCTTGCCGAGAACGTTCCCTCGGCGGATAAGTTCCCCCCTGTACTGCGCAGTACGAACTACTATCAGCCGCCGGAGATAGCCGAAGCACAAAATCTACAATCAGCTGTACACGGCGCCTGCGCTCTGGGTCCAGGTTCCTTCCCCACCATCCAAGTGGACCTAGAGGGGGAATAAAAAAAGAGCCGAGCAAAGCGAGGCCGTGCCCGAAGCGTGGCGAGCGAAGCGTGGCGAGCGAAGCGAGCCCGCGAGGGGCCCTCTTACAGGCGCCGTGTACAGCTGATTTTCCCCTATTCATCTTCGGCTATTTCCGCCGGATCGCCTGTGCAGTAGAGGGGGGTCCTTATCCGCCGAGCGGAACTTTTTCGGCAGAACACCAGCAGTTTTCTGAACTAGGCGGCTACAGATATCCACAAGGGCAAACCGTTGTTTTCAATGTGCCCTGATCGAACACCTTCGGGCGAGCTGTGGTGCAGTGTAGAAATCTGCAACATATTTATCCATCCCGCACTGCAACTTATCCACCACTCAGTTTCATGTGGCAGTGCACAGACATAAATAAAAGCGATCAGCTCACAAGATTTATGGTAAAAATCAGGAGATAGCTTTTGCATTTATCACATAGGTATAACAAAATACTTAAGCCTTTTGCACAGCGTACAATTGGGAAGATTTCCCTGCCCAGGTGTGACAAGTGGATTGTACAGATGTGTACAAATTTATGACAGGTTGGCTAAAGCTACAGCTGTATGGGTATATAGGCAAATCCAATTGTTTACACCACCCTAAATGCCTTACCTAAAAGCTGGCCATACAATAGATTTATGACAAATGTCGTTCAAAAGTACCAGTACTTCAAAATACCATTTGTTTTTAACTTTCGACTTTGGAATGAAAGAACATTCCTGAAGGGAAAATAAAAAAATAAATTCTATCCACCTTTAAATTTTCCTGTAGCTGCAGTCAAAACAAACGTTGATTTGACCCCACTAATGATTAGTAAATTGAACAAATTTTAAACAAAATCTTAGTATAAAAAGGTAGAGCAGCACGATTTTGGATAAAATGAGAATCAATTTTTTTGCTTAAATTAAAGATCACGATTCTCGGCGCAACATCTTTCACATTATACAAAAAAATTGGGTTAACTTTACTGTTTCGTTTTTTTTTTTTCTAAATTCATTGTGTTTGACAAAATATCTCACCGATCTCCATTTTATTCTCTAGGGTCTCTGCTAAAAAAAAAAAAATATACAGTGGGGACGGAAAGTATTCAGACCCCCTTAAATTTTTCACTCTTTGTTATATTGCAGCCATTTGCTAAAATCATTTAAGTTCATTTTTTTTCCTCATTAATGTACACACAGCACCTTATATTGACAGAAAAACACAGAATTGTTGACATGTTTGCAGATTTATTAAAAAAGAAAAACTGAAATATCACATGGTCCTAAGTATTCAGACCCTTTGCTGTGAAACTCATATATTTAACTCAGGTGCTGTCCATTTCTTCTGATCATCCTTGAGATGGTTCTACACCTTCATTTGAGTCCAGCTGTGTTTGATTATACTGATTGGACTTGATTAGGAAAGCCACACACCTGTCTATATAACACCTTACAGCTCACAGTGCATGTCAGAGCAAATGAGAATTATGAGGTCAAAGGAACTGCCTGAGGAGGTCAAAGACAGAAGTGTGGCAAGGCACAGATCTGGCCAAGGTTACAAAAAATTTCTGCTGCACTTAAGGTTCCCAAGAGCACAGTGGCCTCCATAATCCTTAAATGGAAGACATTTGGGATGACCAGAACCCTTCCTAGAGCTGGCTGTCCGGCTAAACTGAGCTATTGGAGGAGAAGAGCCTTGGTGAGAGAGGTAAAGAAGAACCCAAAGATCACTGTGGCTGAGCTCCAGTGATGCAGTCGGGAGAAAGTTGTAGAAATTCAACCATCACTGCAGCCCTCCACCAGTCGGGGCCTTATGGCAGAGTGGCCCGACGGAAGCCTCTCCTCAGTGCAAGACACATGAAAGCCCGCATGGAGTTTGCTAAAAAAAACACCCAAAGGACTCCAAGATGGTGAGAAATAAGATTTCCTGGTCTTATGAGACCAAGATAGAACTTTTTGGCCTTAATTCTAAGCGGTATGTGTGGAGAAAACCAGGCACTGCTCATCACCTGTCCAATACAGTCCCAACAGTGAAGCATGGTGGTGGCAGCATCATGCTGTGGGGGGTATTTTTCAGCTGCAGGGACAGGATGACTGGTTGCAATCGAGGGAAAGATGAATACGGCCAAGTGCTGGGATATCCTGGACGAAAACCTTCTCCAGAGTGCTCAGGACCTCAGACTGGGCCGAAGGTTTACCTTCCAACAAGACAATGACCCTAAGCTAAAATAATGAAGGAGTGGCTTCACAACAACTCCGTGACTGTTCTTGAATGGCCCAGCCAGAGCCCTGACTTAAACCCAATTGAGCATCTCTGGAGAGACCTAAAAATGGGTATCTACCAACGTTTACCATCCAACCTGACAGAACTGGAGAGGATCTGCAAGGAGGAATGGCAGAGGATCCCCAAATCCAGGTGTGAAAAACTTGTTGCATCTTTCCCAAAAAGACTCATGGCTGTATTAGATCAAAAGGGTGCTTCTACTAAATACTGAGCAAAGGGTCTGAATACTTAGGACCATGTGATATTTCAGTTTTTCTTTTTTAATAAATCTGCAAAAATGTCAACAATTCTGTGTTTTTCTGTCAGTATGGGGTGCTGTGTGTACATTGAGGAAAAAAATGAACTTAAATGATTTTAGCAAATGGCTGCAATATAACAAAGAGTTAAAAATTTAAGGGGGTCTGAATACTTTCCGTCCCCACTGTATATATTTTTTTATTATTATTATGTTTGGGGGTTCTAAGTAATTTTCTAGCAAAAAAATAAATGATTTTAACTTGTAAACAACAAGTGTCAAAAAGAGGCTCGGTCCTTAAGTGGTTAAAGATTAATCCTACAGCTCTACTACAAGGCCAGCTTAAGTTTCGATCGTGGTGTTCAATCTACTTGGATGTAATGACATCACCCTCCATTCCCAACTGGCACTCCAGCCAATAGAAAAAGAAAACATTTTTGGATTGCTATAGAGATGGGACGTGAGAATGGAGCAGCCTCTTTGCACAGGTATTGTTATCTGAAATGGCAGGTGGCACGAGTTAAGCTGTCAGAATTACTACACTTAACACCAACATAAAACTTCCACTGCCCTAACCCTCTCCATTTCACGCAAGCACAGGTAAAGTGGTTTGGTTTTGAATGTGTAAAATTTAAAGCCATTCATACAATACCCACTTTCAACAGCAAGTACTCCATGATAGAGAAAAAAAAATTGCATTCACTTGTAGAGTAGTCCAGAACCCCAAAAACCTGGGGATGCCTTGGCAATCATCCTTTGGGTCACTAGCTCTAGTTGAGACCTCCCATCTTCTTTGCCTAACTTTTGTTCTATGATTACAATGGGTAAACTTAAAGCAATAGTGAGGCTTGGGTGGTTAGTCTGCATCATCCATCCAGAGTGCCCCCGTTTCAGTTACATCTTTGCATTTCATAAAAGGTTAACTTCAATCTCCCTATAAACACAAGGCAAAAATATACACAAGCAAAATACACATGCAAGATTCCACTGACGATCAAACCCCATCCAAACTTTTCAGCTTAGACCAACTTGCCAAGGGATGTTGCAAGGTACTAGATTTAACATATGTGTCTTAGCATAGGCAGATCAGAAGATGTAAGTTCTTGGATATTTTAAAGTAGGGCTGAAACAACTAATCGATTAATCGACAACTAATCGATTAATCGGCCAGTAACATAAAAGGGTTAAAAAAACCTAAAATGAGCCCTTTATAATACAAAAAGAGCAAATAATTGCTACGGTAACTATGCTTTTTTTCAGCCGCTGCATATTTGGAAAGGGTCAGGGACTTTTTTTTAACACAAAACGGTGCTTTTTTGGTTCAATATACTTCAATGGAGAAGCTGCAGAAAAACATGTAATGCGTTTTTGCAGCAATTTGTGTTTTTCAATCGGCCCAACAACAAATTGTCCAAAAAAATGCAAAATCATGTGCGCAAAAAATCAAAACGCACAGCAAACAGCACTGCAGAAACAGATCAAAAGCAAACTGCAGAGGTGTGTACTGAGCCTTATTCTGGCCACACCGATCAATTTTCAGACGAGAATATTCATACGAAAAATCTTTGTACATTCGCTGAATGAAAGAATTTTTCAGTTCATGAAATTTTCACTTATTTTTAACATTCTGTTTTTAAAATGAATGTAACTTCTGAATGAAAACCACATACACTGTCTGAAAATTCCTTTGACCAAGAAGTTTTCTATTATTTCCAAATTTTCCCATCACTGTGGTTGAAAATGAACTTCGATTTGACCCCACTAACGATTAGAAAATTGAGCGAACGTTCTTAAAATGACATTTTTTTAAGGAAGATATTGTTTGTTTTTTAAATAAAAAAAAATTGATCTCTGAGTCTGATGATATTTACCAGATTCACCCTTTAATATACTGTTAGAGGAGAGATAGTATATATCCTCTAACAGTATATATACAGTATATCTCTTCTGTCTGTTATTCTCAGATTGGATTAGAGATTTTGCTCCCTATCCATAGTTGGTTATTTACATTTACTACTGCATAGAGATATTTAAGAATACATTTACTATTTTTTAAACTTTACATATTAACTAAATTATACACCACACTTTTTTTTTAAAGGTTATTATCCGATTAATCGATTAATCGAAATAATAACCGGCCAACTAATCGATTATGAAAATAATCGTTAGTTGCAGCCCTATTTTAAAGAGTTAGTTTAGCGGTACAAAAAACTGCCTGTGTAGGTAAGGGGTATTTACGGATAAAAACAAGCTGTGTAGCGCTGACTAAAGTTTACATTTACAGAAGCCTGACTGGTATATTCCCAATACGTTGCTAAGATGTTGCTATGTAAGGTCTAGTTATTACTGCTCACCTCTACCATCACAGGAAGGAGCTCTTTCTCCAATTGAAACCTCCTCACATGTACGCTCTCTCATATGATGCATATCAGCATTTGAGAGCTTACTGGTGGAGGTGAACAGTAATGACTAAGCCTCACTTGACCTCCTAGCATGGTCCTGGGAGTTTTCCAGTCAAGTTTGAGGTACATAAACGGCCTACACCTATGGCAAGGCCATTCAACTTCAGTCAGCTACACAGTTTGTTTTTATCTACAGATGCCCCTTAGCATAGGCAGTTGTTTGGTAAAAAGGTGAACTAACCCTTTAACTTGCACCTGAAATCTAAATGCTTTGAATCCCAGGGTGCTAAATAACAAAAGTGGCCATTGGCTGCATATGCTGATCGAATGCTGGTTTTCCAGCAGGAGCCTTCAATATAAGCCAGTTGTTAGACCAGCATCTGTTGAACAGAGGAGTACACGTACTGAAAGTCGGCTGGTTCCTGCCAAACTGGCCAACTTTCTGTATGTGTATACACAGTTTAAGGCTTGATTCCTCATAGCAATAATAATGTTTGATACTAAAACTACAATTTGATTAAAAGATAAAATATACGGTACACTATTCAGGGTATGCATGCAATCCAACTTATCTGGGTGTCACTTGCTAAAATAAGGAAGTGCATTGGTTGATAAAGTTATCACTTCTTATCCAGTCCAACACCTTTTAATTTTCTCCTCTTCCGTATGCCAGTAGTATACCCAAATCTAACTTGGGCATAGCTCCAGGGTAACTACATTATCATACTTTGTGATAATTACAGGCAATTGGAAAATGCCTGTAATCATGTATGCTGAGGTAACCATCTATGTGGGATCAAATGAGGAAATAATTAAAGGATGCCAATGTGTTTCCTTTAGCCAACTGTAGCTTATGAAACAAATTTAGATGCAGTTAAATATGTTGTAGTAATAAAAACTCTTCCAAATATATTTGGTTTTAGGTGATGCAGACTCAGCTGCAACTGCTACATTTTTTTAGGCTTCTTGCACACAGCTATACAAGGACTATACAGCGTGGATAGTCTGCAGAATACGTTTCCTGGGACCTGCAGCAACCTTATACAGCCAACCATTGAGATCAACAAAAAGTTGCGGCTGAATGCAGTTGTGTCAGGGGTTGTGTAAAGCGTAATGCTCCGATTGTACATCTGTGTTCAGAGCATAGGTCCCTGTGCATGTGAATGCTTTATGCAACGCCCGACACACAACCATGTGCACTCCATCTAATTCATAATACTCTGTATTACCATTGAACACGTTCCTAGAATGGGCTCTTAAATGTATTGGGTGCTGCAGGGACCACCAGTTGGATACTGAAGCATGCACGACAGTGTAAATATTCTCCAGAACACCACAGATCTTCAGAATATTTGCCAATAACTGATACTTCACCTCCATAGGCAGCTGTGGGTCCCGTGGGGGGTTTTCAAAAAAAAAAAAAAAAAAAAAATATTGCAATTCAACAAAAAAAAAAAAAAAAAGCTACTAATACAAGGCATGAGGTATTTCATCAAAATGTGAGGCATTTTACTCATGAAACTATGTGGTATTTTATCTCATGACATGTTGGGATGGATGAGTGGAGAAGGATTAGAACCCCTGTTTTTTTTAGTGCAAAAAGGTAAAAATGGTTTAAGCTGTAGAAATATGGCAACTCTAAGTCAGTGTGCTCCCTACAGCATATGTATTAACACAAAAGAAAAAAAGGTGACTAAAATACCAGTCAAAGGAAAGCTGCTTTTACAGGCCACACGTGGTGTATCCAGACATCCCAAGTCTCCCATAAGGGGCAGGAGTGTCCCGCATTTCAGCTGCGGCTCCTGGACACCCGCAAGTGGGGGGCAATATCCCAGCTGCAGGTATACCTACTCTCCAGGCATTGGGAGGAGAGAGGCACCTGGAGCTTGTCAGTGGCTGTGCCTCATGCTCTACCCCTCCCCTACCTGGCGGCTATGTGACCAGTGGCATAGCGTGGGGGGAGGCAGGTAGGGCTACCGCCCTGGGGCTGGGTGCAAAACTTAAAGGGGCGCTGGTGTACTGTCCCCAGTGTGATGGCCATCTAGGCGCGGGGCTGGTAGCACTACGGCAGCAATCAATACCGCATCGCCCTTGGGGTGCAGGGGGCCGCCGGCCAGGCGTCCGTCATCACACACAGCAGTAATCAGCGAGCCGAGAGAGCCCAGGACTCAAAAGAGCTCCACCAGCACCGCCTCCTCCTCCTTGACACCGCCCCGTGAAGATGCAAAAAGCAGCGGGGCAGGCGCAGCATACTGTACCCAGCGCTTCCAGAGCAACATGGATTACTCCAACTTCCTCCTCTCTCTAGCGTCACATGAAGCCGAAGCAAGGACAGGCTGACTTGGGGCACAGAGGATGGTCGGTAGCAGCTGAAAGGATCAAAGCGGATGCTCACAAGACAGACTGGCATGGAATGGAAGGTACTGTACCATCATCATACACACACACACACAGACCCGCAGGCTGCAGACAGACTCTGGTACAATGGGACTGCAGACAGGGCTAGGGATCTCTCTCTCTCATGACCACTTCAAATCACTGTAGTGGTCATGGTGATTAGAGTGTTCCTTTAATATCTCTCAGAAGAAGTAAACCTGTGTATAGTGATTCCATTTTATTTTATCATTTTCTAGTTGTGTTAAATTGGGGGGGGATTGGGCAAGTGCACACGGTGCACCACCTCCCTGAAATGAGTTTGCCACCTCCCTGAAATTCGTTTTCACAGGTTGGAATGTCTGTATCAAATACTACCAAGTTCAATTAAGTAAACACAAAATATCTTATAAATGTCTTTCCACCAATAAAAAAAAACAAAAAAAAAAAAAAAAACACACTACATTGTCACTGGGGAGATTTCCTTCACTTCACTTCTTGTCCCATAGCCAAGACAGGAAGTGAGAGGAAACCCCTACAAAATAAAAGAATCCCTCCATTTTCAGGATGGCTTGAGATAATTGAAAAAGAAAAAAAAAAAAAAGCGTGACGTGATTCAACTGTCCAATGAGAGATTCTTTAGTGCATTGAGCTCCGTTCTCAACCACTAGATTCCTAGTTGACTACTAGCTGACGTTCTTAGCACTGGTTCACACCAGTGCAGATTTTAAATTGTGCTATTTCAGCATGATTTCATGGCCACAGATAAGTGCAATATGGATGTGCAACTTCATTTAACAGAAGTCAATGCAAGGTGCAATGAAATCGCAGAAAAGTAGAGCAGGAACCTTTTTTCAAAGTTGATACGACTTGAGTCGCAACAATTTGAAGGGTTTCATTGCTGCAAATAGGACTTGTCATGAGATTTTGAAATGTCAAATCGCATTGGTGTGAATGAGGGCTTTTTGAGGAAAGTATTAATGCTTTCTTCAGCGAGAAACCGGTGGAAAGATTTTTAGGGTAACATCCACTAACACATGCGGCACCCCATGTTCAAGTTAGCATGCTACAATATGTAGGAAAACGAATGCTTCTCTAAGCCTTCTGATTGTCGATTATCGTCAGAGTACCCTGAATGGGTTTCTCAATTATGAAAAGCAACATTTTCCTTGGCTCCTTTTTGCACAATTTGACATTTGTATTACACTTAATGCCCAAAAGAAAAAGAAACAATGGGAGCAAGAGGTTATGAGACTAACGAGCAACCATGAGAGTTCTGGTTACTGATGGCATAATAGAGCAACCTGAATTTTTGATGCATCAAGGTACTCGGCAAATTAATAAAAGCATGAATGCAGGCACCTGGATATACATGGGTTTTAATATTATGGAAAAACTGGCAAGTTCACTTTAAAAAGCAAAATCATGTGATTATGGGACACACGGAGAAATGGAAACCACCAAAATGCTTATTGTCTAAAGCAATCGTGTAAAGAATCCTTAGACTTTCCACACTACTGATGTAGTGACCAATATGTTTTGGGTTTTTTCAGTTGCATGGATAAAAGCCATGTATGTTTGTTGAGTACAGATCTTAACAATTGAGCTTTTAACACTTCCTCTACCAATTTCGCTTATTTAGAGGTCCACTATTTGGCCAACCTGTACCATCAAAGACATTAATACAGGTAGCAGCACTCTGCCAAACATGGCTGATTTTTGATTATGGAGTTTACATTTGCATGACTGCAGGTTTCAGATACACGCAAAAAAATAAAAATAAAAAATAAAAGAAGTGGTATTGAGCAATACAGACATTTTTATAAATGAATACATAAAATGATGCATGTACTATACTCATATTAGTTTATATACACATTTTATTAGAACTTTGCCTTTCAAGGACTATAAACCAACACAATCAACTTAACAAGCTTATATTAGGATTGCAATTTGTCCTCATTTGCCAGGAACAGTCCTAGTTTTGAGGACTTGGTCCCTGGCCAACAAACCTCTTCAGTGATGCCCCCGGTGGCAGCGGTGTTCCAGGGCTGGAAGGCTCTCTGCATTCTCCACTGAAAGAAGCCATAACTTTCAGGCACATTGATCTCCCCACCTAAAGTCCCAGGTCTGGTACAGCACAGACCAACCATGGCCTGCGTTTTGACATTTTTATAATTGGCCCCGCCATCCTAAGGCAATGACAACCCCCCCCCCCCCCCCCAAAAAAAGAGTTTAGGATTGTCCTGTTCTCTTTATGGACAGGAGACAAGTTCAGGTTAGAAACTTGTGTCTGAGCCACGCATGGCACTCCAGGCTCTCCCAGTGGCTCTGTTCACTGAATGACCTGTTCTGCACTGGCCAAATTTCTGTTCCATTGTGTCCCTGCTGGCTGGACACTTGGAAGCCCCATCTATGAACAGATCTGCAATGTGTGGTTCAAGGGGGAACTTTCAGGAGATGCCTGGGGCTACCTGGCTGGTCTCATCTGTGACAGTGCTGCCCATGTAGACTACCAGTCAAAAGTTAGAGCAGGGTTCCACCCAAATTTTGAACATTATCTCTATGCATTCTCTTCCTTGCCTAGATGCTGACATGCTGTGTAAAAAAATTTAAATCGCCGTAATTACCTTTTTTTTTTTCTAATCTTCTTAGCACTTCCTGGTTTTCCTCCCATGGGAGTAGGCGTGTTTCTAGCCTCTCCCAGACCTCCCACTGTCCCTTGGGAGCTAGTCTCAGGCTTCCCAGCATGCATTGTGCAACAGCGTCATCACAACATCTCAGTTAATGCTGGGAGCACAGCATTCACCGCATCCAGGAAATACATGCTTGTGGGCTTCAAATGCCCACAATGAAGATGGAAACCGCCTGCAGTGAATTTTATAAGTTATTCTTTACAACAAAATCGGACACAGGCGGACTTATTACACAGAACATGTGAGTAGATAATCATGAGAAGAAAAGTTTGTGAATGAACTCCAAAAAAAAAAAAAAAGATAGATAGGTGGACCCCCGCTTTAAACCACTCGTCCAGAGGTGAATACACTACATGGTTTTCTATACAGTGTTGGTTGATTTTTGTGTTACACTGGTTGCAACATTGGGTGCATAAGTCCTGGCATTGAAAAAAGGTCTCACGCCTGTGGTATTCCTATATTTTGGAGGAGCAGCAGTCCATGCTGTTTGTTAGAAATAGCTTATACATTTACATCTTTGTGAGAGAAAATAAATAAATTTTCTTTCCACATTTTGCAAAAAAAAAAAAAGTTAAAAAGACACCATACCCCTTAGAAATTACTGTACACTACATGTTCCTGTATTGTTCAGTATCATAGCCTGGGCCTAATGCCCCTCTATGGCAAAGTGTGCCCTAAAGGATGGCAGATCTACTGCATCTCTGCAAAACTCCTGCTGGAGATGGGATATGGGGTGCTGTGGGGGAGTTTCCAGCAGGCTGCCTCCCCCACTGCATTTGATCACTACTGTACAAGCTATACATTGTAAAATCAAAAGTCTATTTATTGGCCATGCCTCTTGGTGGCACTCCAAATTTCTCATCTTGATACCTTCAGTGTATCCTCCCTACTATGCGTATTTGATATCACTTTATTTGGTCTTTGTAATCTCAACATCTGCCTCTTGTTCCAAAAATCTGTGACCAATTGTTTTGAGAGCATGATAAAAGTGGGGGCATGATATTCTGGACATTGCTAAAAAAAAAAAATAAAAAAAAAAAAATAAATAAAAAAAATTAAAAAAAAAAGAGAATGTAATTTTTTGAGTTTGGTTAAAAGTGGTGAGGGTCAGTAGTGTGTCCCTGGATTAAAATTTGAAAATCTGGCAACCTGAACCATGAAGGAATAAGCCATCAACTTTACCTCATTTCCTATAACTTTTTTTACTGTATATTATACATGAAACCCATCTAATTACCCACATTTCTGCAGTGTAGAAAGGGATTTAGGTCTGCCAAGTATATTAATGTGTCAGAAGTACAGAATGACTCTGGATCTGGGGATATTGTTATTTGGCATAGTGTTCCACGAAAACCTTGGGATTACTGGCCCTAGATAATCAAAAACTCCTGCAGGACACCATGGCTGTTGAACTATTGTTGCACAGTGTGACATACTGAAAGAGTCTTGGACAGCCCTTCTTGGAGTAATCCTACATGCACTCAAATGTTTTTTAAAATGTTTTTTTCCTAAAGCCACTATATAGTTCCACTACAGTTTTTCAAACAGGATCCCATTCTGACAGCTGGTGGAACATGACTAGGGTGTTTCTGCTTCCTTAAAGCAGAATTCCTGCCCAACATGATCTAGGTTTAAAAAAGGTTTCTTCCCACACTCACTGTCACTTTTTAAAAATGGTGTGGCTATGGGGGCTCCACCCATACAGCTACATCATTTACTCACAGATTCCTGTGACTGAGTAAACTACAAGTACTGTCTTCTACCGCAGAAAACAGACTTGTAGTTTCAATGGGCTGCGCGGGGCACCCATGAGCGCTTTCGTATTCCAACAACATGTCCTCCAGCTTTTTTACTAAACATTTTTACTAAACGCCAAAGGAGGGAGATTGGGGATCCGGCCTGGTAGGAGGCAGCCATCTTGATACACCCGGGCGATAGCCTGGGGCTCTCCTGTCCCCTTGGCACCTGTGACTCTAATCTATTTCCATCCTGGTGCATTTTCAGCAACTCTGCTCAGCAAATACCTTCCTCCGGTCTGGGGGGCTCCCCCGGTCCTTCCGATGACCGGGAAACGGCAATCGGCAAAGAAGGCAGCTAATTCCATCTCCCGAATCTCGCTGCCAAACACACGTGCAACGGCTGCCTTGCCTATAGCACCATCCTCTCCGGCCTCTGTAGCGGTACAAACAGACACTTGGATGGCGGCACTCGGGGCCTCGTGCCAAGAGGGGCACCCGGTCATGGAGGAAACGTCGGAGCGACTGGGTGAGGGGTCCACCGCAATGATACTGGCGGCCATTGCAGATAGTAAATCATCCGTGGAGGGGAAAATTGATACCCTGACGATCGAATGTGGGCTGATAAGACAGGATATGGACAAAATTAGAGGCCGTTTAACAGAAACTGAGCAGCGCATTTCTACAGTGGAAGACGTGGCAGCTTCCACGGCACATTCGGTGGTGGAGCTGCAGCAGCAAGTCAAAACTCTAATGGCCCGTTCAGAAGATGCAGAAAACCGCCTCAGGTGCAACAATGTCAGGGTGGTGGGGCTCCCGGAGGGTGAGGAGGGCGCCAACCCTGTGGAGTTTGCGGAGGCCTTTTTCAAAAAGCTCCTGGGCCTGCAGCATCTATCTCCTGTCTATGTCGTGGAGCGGGCGCATATGGTACCCACGGGCCGGAGACCGGCGGGAGCGTGGCCACGTGCGTTTCTTGTGCACCTGCTGAATTTCAGGGATAGAGATTTGATCCTGGCGGAAGCCCGCAAGCACCCTGAATTGAAACATGAAAATGCTGTCATCCATTTGTATCCTGATTTCTCGCCAGAACTGCAAAAGAAAAGACGCTCCTTTACAGATATCCGCAGACGCCTGAGGGAGAATGGTCTGATTTATAACATGCTGTATCCTAGCCGTCTAAAAGTACTTCATCGCGGAGCTGCAAAATTCTTCGAATCCCCTGCGGAGGCGGCTGAGTGGCTGGATGCCATCGCCTAATGCTAGGATCTGGTGGCGGAACCTGTCTAACGGAAACATGTGGATCGGGCCCAGAAGATATTTACCCTCATGGGGTACTAATACTGGGAGTGGTGGTTCCTGCTGATGCGGCACCCTTTTGGAATCCTGTTGTCCCCCAAAAAAGATCCCCCCTTTTTTTTTTTTTTTTTTTTTATCCCCCTAGTGGTCTGCAATGGAGGACAATCTCTGGAACTTGTCATCCGTGCACTGCAGGAGCTTCAGGTACTGTTCTAAATGTTTGCACTACCTACAAGTCTTCCCGAACCCCCTTTTTTGAGTGGATAGACTCTTGGAACGTTCCACCTTTTGCTCACCAAGTTGATGGGAATAAAGTTTCTCCGGCGGTTTTGTTCTTTTTTTGGTTCTGTTCGCCTGGAGCAAACAGGGAGTTGGGTTCTTAGAATGTTTTTTTCTGTGACTTTTCTTTTTTTATTATTTTTTGCAAGTCCTTTTTTATTTTTTTCTCTTTTATGTTTTTTGTTGGGAAAGAATAACTGTTTTTTAAGCTTCCCTCGGTGGCCCACCTCACTGGAGCGATCACATGAGGGTGTAAATTGCCTATTAAGATATATGCTGTCCATTCGTAGTGCTGTGGTGCTTTGCTGCTCTCTGTGCCCGGGTCCCTCCCCACAGACCTCCCAAGTTTACAGGACAACTCCTGTCCCTATCCAATACCTAGCTTCACTTTATGAGTGACCTCAAAATAATTTCGTGGAATGTCCGCGGATTAAACTCCAAATTTAAACGTTCATTGGTCCTCCAGTACCTCAAATCCCTGAATCCACATATTATCCTCCTGCAGGAAACCCACCTAGAGGGTAACAAAATTTTATCCCTGAACAGGAACTGGGTACAGAGAGCCATACATTCTACGCACTCCTCTTATGCCAGGGGAGTGGCCATTTTAATACATAAGAATTTAGTATGTGCTATAGAACATGTAATAACAGATCCCTATGGGAGATATGCAATTGTGGTCCTTGCCATTGAATCTCAGTTATTGGCAATAGCGAATGTATATGTTCCACCCCCCTTCAAAAATGAGGTTCTATACCTGGTTTTAGAGAAGATTGCCACCTTTGGCCCATTAAAAGTGCTAGTGGCGGGCGATTTTAACAACATCCTAGACTATGGGTTGGACACCTCTAACCCGAACCGGGTGCGCAATCTAGAACTAGGCCACTGGGCAGACACGGCGGCGTTGGAGGAGGTGTGGAGGTGGAAACATCCTGGTGAGCGCAGTTATTCTTACCTTTCCCACATCAGTGCCTCCTCATCCCGTCTTGATCTGGCTTTTGCCAATTCAGCACTGCTACCACAGATTGCGGAGGCGGTTTACCTGGCGGGGGGGGCTTTCTGATCATACCCCCTTACAGGTAATGTTGAGCCGATCCGCAGGCAATAGTCGTAGGAGTTGAAGGCTGCACTAAGGGTGGGTGAGTGAGCCCTCGGTTGAGGCATTGGTTTCCCCACACATACAGGACTACTGGGACAACAATGAGGGTTCAACAGATGGGCTCACGGTCTGGGATGCGTTCAAGGCATCCACCCGTGGGGTATATATAGCTGCCATTAAAGCCGCTAGGGTGGAGAAAAATTCAGAGTCAGAAATGCTTCAGGCCCGTGAGCTACGCTGTGCGAAGCTCCATGCTGATGCGCCCTCCTCCTCCACTCTAGCGGAGTTACAGTTGGCCAGAAGGGCCTTGTTGGTTCATTTTCAAACTCATACACAATGTACATTTAAGAGAAGGGCTGAGGAACTATTTGAAAAAGGTGATAAGAATGGGAAGCTGTTGGCCTACTTGGCGGCAGATACCCGAACACATACAGCTATCCCTTGCATTTATTCAGCGGGAGGTAATCTAGTGAGAGATGGAGAGGGTATTATGCAGGCTTTTGTGTCGTACTACTCAGAGTTATATACTGTTATACCCAAATATGATGATCAAGTGCTGGTGGACCTGTTAGGCTCCCTTCGGATCCCGGAGCTGCCGGGGGAGGTGGCGGCGGAGTTGGAAGCCCCTTTTACTCCTAAGGAATTGGCTTTGGCCGTTGCCTCCTTCCCCAATGGTAAGGCTCCGGGTCCGGATGGGATACCAGCGGAATGGTACAAAACTTATATGGACCTGTTGTCTCCCAGACTCTTGCAACTTTATGGAGAATGCTTCGAAGTAGGGAGACTGCCACCCTCGTTGTACGAGGCTCATGTGGTGTTACTTCCCAAGCCTGATAAAGACCTTCTTCAATGCTCCTCCTACAGGCCCATAGCACTGTTAAACATGGACCTCAAAATTTTGACCAAAATGATTGCCAATAGATTAATGAAGATTCTAGAGCACTTGATATCACCAGATCAGACAGGGTTTATGCCCAAAAAAGCCACTGACATTAACATCCGCAGAGTGTACACACACACGCAAATAGATGAGGAGATATCTTCTGGAGGGGCTCTGGTGTTTTTCGATCTGGAAAAGGCATTTGACTCCATAGATTGGGGATATATGACTCAGGTACTCCAACGCATGGGATTTGGTCCTATATTCCTCAAATGGATATCAATGCTCTATGAGCAGCCGGTGGCAGCACTCCGCCTAAATGGAGGGGTGTCTGACAATTTTCCAGTATCCAGAGGCACCAGACAAGGGTGCCCATTGTCACCAGGCTTATTTGCGTTGGTCATGGAACCTCTGGCGATCGCACTGCGCTCCTCCTCTCAAATTCAGGGTATTAGAGTGGGCACCCTTACCGAGACTACAGCCCTTTACGCAGATGACCTAGTCCTTTTCATTAGAGATACTGGACCTTCTCTACAGGCTGCACTGGTGCTACTGGTGCGCTTTACTGGGGTTTCTGGGCTCCGGGTCAACTGGAATAAATCCAAGATACTTCCGCTACGTTCCCACCGGGCAAATAGACAGGCAGACCCAAAAAATCCCTTGCAATGGGTAACACAAATTAAATACCTGGGTCTTCAAATTACGAATTCGGTGACGGAATTCATCAGTCTTAATGTGTCCCCATTATTAGACATCTCTAAAAAATTACATTCCTGGAAAAATCTTCCATTGTCACTTATTGGGAAGATAAATCTACTCAAAATGAAAATACTACCTTTACTCCTGTATACCCTTAGAAATTCTCCGGTGTGGATCCCAAAAACAGTCTTCAGGTCAATAGACAGTATGATCTCTTCATTTCTGTGGCAGGGAGGAGTCCCCCGCATTAAACTGACCATTTTGCAGCAGCCGTGGGGGGAGGGAGGCCTAGCGGTACCAAATTTCCAAAAATATTTTTTAGCCGGCCAATTAACGGTGGCGCACCGTTGGTTGACCACGCCTTTGGATGACGCTGCGGTGTCGTTGGAGGCGGCATGTGTGGGTTCATATGAAGCACTATCCCACTTGGTATATAGGGGTTTACGGGCCCCCTACCCTCTGACGCCCTCCATGCGCTCTGTAATTAGGGCATGGTCCATGACTCAGGGGCTCCAGCCTTCTAGTCATGATAAATTCTCTCCAAATCTCCCCTTGTGGAGGAATCCTACTCTGCCGCACTTCTTTGACTACCCGGATCCGATAGTATGGACAAAATACGGAATTAAGACACTAAAGCACATTGTAGCGAATGGCACCATAATGTCCTTTGACATGTTGAAATCACGTTATGAACTACCAAACTCGCATTTTTTTCGGTACATTCAATTAAGGTATGCCTTTCAATCCCAATTTGGAGGAGAACCTCTTGACCCTGAGCCCAGTGATTTAGAACTGCTGACTCGCAGTGACTCGTTGTCTAAACCAGTTTCCAGCATATACAGAGATCTCTTTCAGGAAACAACAAAACTGTTGGAACCCTGCAGACAAGCGTGGGAGGCGGCAACCTCGGGGTTGGATAGGGATGACTGGGATGATATATGGGGAATTGCAATGCAGACTCTGGTCTCCACTAGGGACAGACTAATTCACTTTAAATTCCTGCACAGGATTTATCTGACCCCAGCTAGACTTGCTAGGATGTTTGGGAATCAGCATTCCCTTTGCTGGAGGTGTTCCACGCCACTAGCGAATTTTATGCATATATTTTGGGAATGCCTACAGGTCAGAGCATACTGGCAGGATGTAGCAGGCTGCATAAGGTCGGTCACTTCTATTTCGATTCCCATGACGGTTGAGGTATGCCTGCTGCATCTGGTAGAGCCCCTAGCTACTACCAGGGCTATTAGAACTCTTCTTACCCTATTGTTGTTCTATGCCAAAAAGAGGATCATTCTCTCCTGGAAGAGTTCCTCAGCCCCAACCCTAGAGTCCTGGAAGGCATTGGTTAACAAGGCAATACCATTTTATAAAGCCACTTATTTGAGTAGGGGAGCACTGACCAAATTTGACAAGGTGTGGGGTGGTTGGATGGCATCGGTGGATACGGTGTCAGACTAATTACAGATAACCCATAGCTATTGATATTGGTGTATGAGGCCACAAAGGAGGATGTATATGACCGACATACAGGAGAAATATTGATAATTCTGCACTAAGATAACTGGTCACTTGTAGGGGGGAGAGTTATTTTTATTCATATGAGATCCTTGGTGCTGGGGGGGGGGGGGGGGGGGGGGGAGTCGGGTCACGTTTTTTGACGGTATCAAGCATCATGACCCAAGTTGTTAGACAGCGAGGGTGCGGTGTCTCCTAGTGCCTTCCTCCAGTCTGGAGGCCAACTTGGACAGTATGTATCTGGGCAAAAGCTTTGTTGTTTGAGGGGGGAGGGAGGGGGGAGTTCTCAATTTATGTCTGTGTTTTTGTATGTAAATGTCCACCGGCAACTGTGTTCTAGTCGGTGGTTGTCGGCCGCAAATGTGGCCTGTTATTTGTATGCCTAAAAAATGAATAAAAAAGAATTTTCAAAAAAAAAAAAAATGTGGATCATAGTGATTTCAAACTAACAGTTTTCTGTAATTTGTATCATACGTCTTTACAGAAGATGGATGGAGCCAAATCCAGCCTGTATAATTGCAGAAAAGTAGTCACTCTGCTGTTTGGTATCATCGTGTGCACAACAATGAACGTGCACCCAAGAAAGCGAATTGAGAGCTGTCCAAGGAGCTCAGGAAGAAAATTATAAATCCAACATGTCAAAAGTAAAGGCTATAAAGCAGGGGTCAGCAACCTTTTTCCACTTAAGGGCCGGATTCAATGTATGAGAATGCATGGAGGGCCACATTCACTTAATAAAAGATAGTAATCTGGACCTCTTCACATTACACCGCCCCCGGACCTCTGGACCCCTTCACATTACACCGCCCCCGTACCTCTGGACCCCTTCACATTACACCGCCCCCGTACCTCTGGACCCCTTCACATTACACCGCCCCCGTACCTCTGGACCCCTTCACATTACACCGCCCCCGTACCTCTGGACCCCTTCACATTACACAGCCCCTCTACATATTAACCACTTCCATACCGGGCCTATTCTGGCACTTCTCAACTTCATGTAAAAATCATAATTTTTTGCTAGAAAATTACTCAGAACCCTTAAACATTATATATGGGTTTTTTTTAGCAGACACCCTAGGAAATAAAATGGCGGTCATTGTAACTTCTTATCTCACACGGTATTTGCGCAATGATTTTTCAAACGCCTTTTTTTGGAAAAAAAACGGTTTCATGAATTAAAAAAACAAAACAGTAAAGTTAGCCCAATTTTTTTGCATAATCTGAAAGAGGATGTTACGCCGCGTAAATAGATACCCAACATGTCACGCTTTAAAAATTGCGCACAATCATGGAATGGCGCCAAACTTCATTACTTAAAAATTCCATAGGTAACAATTTAAACACTTCTACAGGTTACCAGTTTAGAGTTACAGAGGAGGTCTTGTACTAGAATTATTGCTCTCACTAATAAATCGCGGTGATACCTCACATGTGTGGTTTGAACACTGTTTACATTTGCAGTCACGACTTACTTATGCGTTCACTTCTGTGGGCGAGCACGGAGAGGGGCGCTTTATTTATTTTTTACTGTCCCTTTTAAAAGTAAAAAATAAAAATTCTGCTCACTTTTATTGCTGTCAGAAGGAATGTAAACATCCCTTCTGACAGTAATAAGGCAGTGACAGGTACTCTTTATGGAGAGAGCTGGGGTCTGCAAGACCCCAAATCCCTACTTTGCACTTAAAAGCATTCAAAACACCAAGTTTGGCTGTTTTGAATGCTGTAATTTTTTTTAATTTGGCTCCTTTAAGTCTTCTGTAAACCGGAAGTGATGTCATGACATCACTTCCGGGTTACTAGATCCGAGACCCCATCAAAGCCAATTCCGGCTTAGTTTGGGTCTCCAGCCACTCGGCGGACGAGCTGGCTGGTCGAACGGACCTCCCAGTGGGACGGGAGAGCCCGGGCAAGCTGCAGGAGGAGGAGGGATGCCAGGTTATGATGGTCGCTGCGGGGATCGGGTGGAGAGGGGGTAATTAGTGCTGGGGGGGGGGGGAGAAGGGGGCTGAATGGGAAAGGAGAGTGGGGGGAGTAGTTTTAGGTTGTAGAGAGTGGCAGGAGGTGGAGAAGCAGGGGGCAGGGAAGCGGCGACATGGGTGAGGGGGTGGTCACATTTTAGGTTAATAACTCTGATCAGCGGGTTGTAATACGCTGATCAGAGTTATAGAATTGTTCAGCCGTCTGAAGCCACGCCACCTTCAAGTGAGCTTTAAATGCCCGGGAGGAGTTAATCAGGTTGGGAAATTGCAAAACATGTGAATAGCTGCATTCGATGCTGTATACAGAGTGAGAGAAACTCATGTTGTTCCTCTGACTTCAGAAACTGGAAGCGACGAGGATTTCTTCACTTCCGGTTTTGGTTTGTTTACAAGCTTGAAAACCTTTGATCAAACGGATCTCTGTTTGATGAGATGTTTGGTAGGCCAGAGGAGAGAGCTAGGGACTCAGACCTCCGATCTCTCCATAAAGAGGACCTGTCACGGCCCATGTTATCACAAGGCATGTTCAAGATTAAAAAATATATATATTTTTTAATTTTATTAAAAGAGCTCCTGTGCTCATGCAGGTACCACACGCATATGTGAAACAGAGATCGCAGCACACATGTAAATGTATCCCTGCAAATATCAGAGCAAGTACTAGAATTCTAGTGCCAGACCTCCTGTGTAACTAATAGCCCTTTTACACTATAGTGCGGGCCGCGTTAGCGGTAAAGCCCATTAAAAGCGCACGCAAAACACCGCTGTCGAATCGCTTTGGCAGCACTCCTCATCGATTTCAATGGCAGGGGCAATGGAAGAGCGGTGTATACAACGCCCCAAAAAAGCTGCTTGCAGGACGTTTTTGTTTTTTTCAGTCCTGCAAGCGCACCGCCCCAGTGTCAAAGCACTCGGCTTTAACTCTGGGGAGGCTTGAGAGGCACTTTTCAGTATTTTTAGCGCTAAAAAGTATGAAAAGCACCTTCAGTGTGAAAGGGATCTAAGGCTCCATGCACACTGGGCTTAAAAAAAAAAAACTTATGTTCTCTTGGGAGTAAAAAAAACACACCTATAGAGCATTTTTTGAACAAATTTTAGTTAGACTAATTTAGGAGAGTTTTAAGTTTTTTCTGCCAGTAAGCTCCAATCAGAAATGCGAATCAGAAACGCAAACCAGAAGGGTTTTTTTCCTTGCCTCTAAACTGTGAGCTCAAAATATGCCTGTAATTGTCCTAATGTGTATAGACACATGGGAAAACATTGAGCTGCTTCTACAGGCAGAACATAAAACTCCTGTAGAAGCATTGTTTTTTAAGCCAGTGTGCATTGAGCCAAAACTGGTAGCCTGTTAAAGGTTTTAAAGCATCACCTATGGAGTTTTTACATATAGCAGTTTGTAGGTATTCCACAGGCATACACCATTTTAAACGTGACATGTTCTCTGTCTAATTTACTTGGCCCAACAGCTTTTATATTTTCAAAAACAATTGTGTATTGTATTGTGTTTGAGTGCACTAAAAATTCATTAAAAAAAGTGTATTTTTCCTGAAAATTTGCTTTGATAAACCACTGAGCAAATATCGTGCAACATGAAAAGAATGCAAGAACCAATTCTCCAGGGCCTCGGCTTAAAATATTTATAATGTTTGGGGGTTCCAAGTACCGTATTTATCGGCGTATAACTTTTTTCGTCTTAAAATCAGGGGAAAATCGTAGGGGGAAGGAGGGAACGAGTGCCGCCGAAATAGACAGAGTCGAGTGTACCGTGTACTCAGCTAGGCTCGGCTCGCAGTCACGCCCAGTCCCGCCTCCTAGCATTTACGGCCCGCCATTGGACCAGTGTTGTGTCCATCATAGGATCCGGGCCAAGGGGCGGGACTGCGAGACGAGCCGAGAGGAGCCAAGTACACAGGACATTCGGCTCTTCTATCTCAGCGGCGCTCGTTTCCTCCTAAATTGGAGTACCAGTAAAAATTTAAAACCGATCATGCTGCAATTCTGGGCAAGGCTGCAAATGGACACTGTTGGGCAAGGCTGCAGATGGACACTGATCATTCTGCAATGATGGGCAAGGCTGCAGATGGACACTGATAAGGCTACATTGATGGGCATTTAAAATTAAAGTTTTTTTCCTTAAACTTCCCTCCTAAACTTGGGGTGTGTGTTATACGCCAGCGCGTTATACACCGGTAAGTACGGTAATTTTCTACCAAAAGAAAAAAACAGATTTTTTTCATGTATGACAGAAATTGGCCCAGTTTTGAAATGGTTAAAGTAAACCTGTGTTGTGTGGGCAAAGCAAGGTCTGGGTAGTTCATGAAACAAGAAAAACTAGTATGTAAGCAATGTGTAAACAAAGCTAATAATTTCTAGCCTAGAATGGCTTAGTGAATGCACTATGAAAAAGACAAAATAAAACAAACCTTTTAACAGCAAAGGTTGGCTTCTAACACACAATTATGTTAAAATACAATTAAAAACCATAGAGATTATAATGTTAGGTGACAATGTGAAAAGTGGAATAGAATTGAAGCCCCACTCCAGGATAAAATATTCGCACCTTTCCCTTCCACCTCTCTAACCCATCCTGAGAGTCTCCTTTCCCCCGTACCTTGTGAAGTCAGTAATACTCATCTAAATCCCCCATCCAGGTACCTCACTGTTGCTGGTTCTGATGCAGGATAATGGCTATTCTAGTGTTGCAATGGCTCCTACAGACCACCATTCCCCTGCCACCCCCTGTGATGGGGTCAGTCCTTTTCCCTTCTGAGAGGACCCCACCACCAGCCATCCAATAGGAAGAAGGTCCCCATGCAGTAGGTAAACAGAAGAAAAAGCTCTGGGCTAAAGTGTCATGTGACCACGGTTTTAAGAGCAACGAACATCCACATTATTTACCCTAGCTCCAACAGTCCCGAAGGGTGCAAGGTTCCTCAACAGTGCCGACACCTTCTCCCCAGCTTTTTACAGGTGTGGTCTTCAGCTATCTTAATTGGACAGTGCAGGATGACACAACTTCCACACATTCGCAGGAGTCATCTGTGCAGGAATGTATACTATGCATTTTAAAGAAGACTGCAAGCAGGTAGGCAAGCTTATCTTATTGCAGAAGACACATTGCATGTCTTTCCTGCAATAAACTGCCTGCTCATGATTCTTTTAAAGTTAGACTTTAGTTCTGCTTTAAAGTGCTTGTAGATAATTATATATACCCAGTGAAGGGACTGGCCTCAGGTGATACACAGATGAAACAAATCCTTCTACATAAATTGTACATGTTTTTCTGAAGTCTTTTCTTCATTTGTTCAAGTCCAACATTTTTAAAAGAGAAGTTCACTTTAAAAATAAATAAATAAATGCACATTTTTTACAGGTAAAAAAAAAAAAAGTGCATTATTTTTTCTTGCAGGAGCCTGTAAAGCAGGGGTGTCCAAACTTTTTTCAAAGAGGGCCAAATTTGATGAAGTGAACATATGCGTGAGGGCCGACCATTTTGCCTGACATTCTTTGAACCATTAAAATGAAATGCAAATTAAATAATACACTGCCCAACAAGAATTCTCTTGCCTTTGTGGCTGTGTGTGGTGAAGAGCCCAAGGATGAGCGTGGGCGTGTTATTTAGATATACCATATTTATCGGCGTATGGTATATCCAAATAACATTTAAAATTGAAGTTTTTTCCTGAAACTTCCCTCTTTAAAGTGAAGGTGTGTGTACCTCACTTTGAGGGAAGTTTCAGGAAAAAACTTCAATATTAAATAAATAATGAACTGTGAAGCAAAATCAGTGCCCATCTGCAGCCTTATCATTGACATTAAGACCCCTTTCACACTGAGGCGCTTTTCAGGCGCTTTCAAGCTAAAGAAAGCGCCTAAAAAAAGCTCACAAAAAACTATTTCCATTAAAATCAATGAATTCTTTCACACAGGGGCAGTTCGTTGGCAGGGCGGTGAAAAAAACGCTCCTCTCCATTGAAATTAATGGAAAGCTCTTCAAAAGCGCCTGAAAAGCTCTTCAAAAGCCCTGTGTTTTACTGCCAGTTTAGAAGCGCCTCAGCGTGTAAGAGGCCTAGTGCAGCCCCACCATTGACCTCCGTGCAGCCCCACCATTGACCTCCGTGCAGCCCCACCATTGACCTCCGTGCAGCCCCACCATTGACCTCCGTGCAGCCCCACCATTGACCTCCGTGCAGCCCCACCATTGACCTCCGTGCAGCCCCACCATTGACCTCCGTGCAGCCCCACCATTGACATCCGTGCAGCCCCACCATTGACATCCGTGCAGCCCCACCATTGACATCCGTGCAGCCCCACCATTGACATCCGTGCAGCCCCACCATTGACATCCGTGCAGCCCCACCATTGACATCCGTGCAGTCTCGGAGGGGACATGACCCTTGTTAAATTAAACCTCCCCATTTCTCATGTTGACCATTGTCATGAATAAACGAAATTACGGAAATTTCAAAGTTTTACAGGTGACCAGAACAGCAATAAAAAAGGGGAATTTCCAGTGGGGACACTTATCCCTGAAATAACTGTCTAACAGGAGAATTCCCCTCCTTATGGTGAAAATTCCTTTAACTTTGTTACATTTATGGGGCAGAAAGTGAAACAAAATTCTCCAAAAAATGAACTTGCATGGGTTTTAACTAGAGCTGCACAATTAATTGTCAAGAATTGTTATCGTGATTAATCGTCAAGAATCGTTATCGCGATCTTGACAAAGGTGTTTCACAATTCTTTCTATGCAAAGAATTCTCTCTGCTCTTCTGAAGCCACAGCCCTCAAAAGAAAGGAAGAGAAAAACTGGGCAGTCTGCCAAGAAACCAAACATTATTTATCAGTTAAACTTAAGTATAAACATTGTAACAATTTGTCAATAGAATAGACTTCCTGTGTAAGTGAAAAAAGTTTAACCACTTAAACACTAAACCTTTTTCTGACATTTGTTGGTTTAAAATCATTTTTTTTGCTAGAAAATTACTTAGAACCCCCAAACATTTATATATTTTTTAGTAGACACCCTAGAGAATAAAATGGTGGCTGTTGCAATATTTTATGTCACACTGTATTTGCACAGCGGTCTTTCAAATGCAATTTTTTTGGAAAAAATTACTTTAATGAATTAAAAAAAAAAAATCTAACCAGTAAGGTTAGCCCATTTTTTTTTCCTTTTGTATAATGTGAAAGATTTTACGTCGCAAGAATCGTGATCTTTTTATCCTAAGCAAAAAAAATCGGGATTCTCATTTTGGCCAGAATTGTGCAGCTCTAGTTTTAACCCTGCCCTATTCTACCCAAATCTAAAAAGGAATGTTTTGACTAGCCATATACTTCCAGGTTTTCAATGCTCTGCCTCTAAGGTGCAGGCTCAGCCGACATTCAAGCAGTATGTGGCCCTGCTGTCGAATGTTCAATCAGCTTTAGTTCAAAGGAACCTGTTGGAAACTTGTCAAACCGCACCTGTCCAATCAGATGCAGCTACTGTATGGGTATTCTGAAAGTCGGCGGTCAGAAAATAGCCCAGTGTTGGTGAACCTTGGCACCCCAGATGTTTTGGAACTACATTTCCCATGATGCTCATGCACTCTGCAGTGTAGTTGAGCATCATGGGAAATGTAGTTCCAAAACATCTGGGGTTCGCCATCACTGCAAATAGCCAAACAGGAGAATTTATCTGTAGGCTGAATGAAAGAAATCTATTACTGTATAGCCAGCTTTAAGCTGGTCGCACACCTGTAAAATTTCATTGTAATGCTTGGATAAGAAATGATAAAAATCGCTTGATGGTGCCTTTTTTTAGATTGTCCAGTGTGCATGAGGCTTTCCACGGAGTACTGTGAATCGGCAAGTGTACTTTATTGCAGAGGACACAATGCATGTCTCTTCTGCAATAAAAAGCCTGCCTGTTTGCATCCCCCCACCATTTAGCTCCGCTTTAAAATGTTCAAAGTGCAATAATCTAGAGCATCTAATCAGATTTCAGGTTATTCAAATCAGATAAAAAGTTAATTATGATTATTCGTTACACACTTTGCCTTACTGACTAAGCATACATAATTGCCAAATAGAGAATCCTGTTACAAAAGCAGCTTTTACATAGCATGTCTCTTCTACAATAAAGAGCTGCCTGCCTGCAGTTTTCTAAAATTTAGTTTTAATTCTGCTTTAATGGCATAGTTCACCTTTACCCAAAAAACTGCCTATACAGGTAAGGGGCACCTGTAGATAAAACTAATCAGCCTTGATCAAAGTTGAATTATTGCCTTGCTATAGGTCATTTACGTACCTTCTGAAGCCTGACTGAACTCCCAGAGATGGCATCATCCCGTGTTGCTAGGACATTGCTAAGAGACTCCTAGCCGTTACTGCCCACCCCCCACCATCACAGGTGTGAGCTCTAAAACACTAAGTTCAGAGCTACTGCATCAAGGGAGAGAAAGTGCATGTGAAGAGGTTTGAATCAGAGAAACAACTCACTCCTCTGATGGTGGAGGTGAACAGTAAGAGCTAGGAGTCTTAGCAACGTCCTAGCAACAAGGCAGGATGGGTTGATGCAATCAGAGATTTCAGGTCAGGCTTTTAGAGGTACACAAATGGCCTATACCTATAGCAAGGGCACCATTCAACGCTGGTCAAGGCTGCACAGCTTGCTTTTATCTACAGATGCCCCTTATCTGCATAGGCAGCTTTTTAGTAAGACCTCATGCACACTGGACGTTTTTACAGCTGCTGTTTTTGGCTATAGACATTTTTTTCTGCAGTCAATAAACTCCCCAGCATGTTAGGTTATCCTATGTGTCCATGCCCACATAGACAGTTATCAGCAGGGACGTTTTCTAGCTGGAAAAAAAAACCTAGAACTAGTGGGTTTTGAGGGGAGTTTTTCAGCTGTAAAAACGCTGAAAAAAAAAAATGAAAACCAAGGCCGTTCATCATTTATCAACATTTTGGAGCCATAAGCTTTTATGGGAGTATAGTTTTGCTAAAAATGTTACAGCTAGAGGATGCCAAAAAAACACTACTGCAAAAACGCTGAAAAACTACAGCTAACGTTACTGGCTTTTTTATAACGTCCAGTGTGCATGAGGCCCAAAGGTGAGCTATGCTTTTAAAATCATTATATACCCACTTTTTTAAATTTTTACCTACAGGTAAGCTTATAAGGCTTACCTGTAGGTAAAATTAATATCTCCTAAACCTGTACGGTTTAGGAGATATTAACTTTGCATGCAGCAGCTGATGTCAGTGGCGCATGAGCTGTACATGTCCAGCTGAAGGTTCGGCAGATGCTGCCGAAGCTTGCTGGGAAGAAGACTCCCGCGTGCATGCGCAGGAGTGACGTCATCGCGGCTCCGGCCACTCACAGCGCCGGAGCCACGAACCCGGAAGACATGCCGAGGGCAAAATGTCAGCTCCCTCGGCGCGGACTGGCCTGCGATACGGGGACCTCGTTTTAAGGTAAGTATTTCATAATAAGCTAGTATGCGGTAAACATGTATGGGGTGAACAGGGCACCTAGAAAACAATGTTTTTTAATGTGTCCTTGCGCTGAGCCTGCGTTGTTCTATGTAGATCAAAGCAGCTCACCTCAGCCTTATGATTAAGGTATAGAGTAAGGGAGTGTTAGTCCCCCCCCCCTCCCCTCCCCATCTGTGTTCCATTGGGTACATTTCTGTTCATTTCCTGTCCTATAGCCAAAACAGGAAGTGAGAGGAAATCCCTTCAAAGTTTAGAAATCTCTGGTTGTCACCAGAACCACTGTCCCCATTGGAAGATTTCCCCTCTATTCCTCTTCTGATGTCAACCCAAAGTTTAGGGATTTCTTTTACTTTCACTTTCAATGTTAACGACAAACAGGACAAATTGAGAAGGTGAGTGAAGGCTACATTCACACTGGATATAAAGACCTGTAAAACCTTGTTTACAGCAGCTGCCCCCATTCACAATAATGACAGGTCACCGGCGGCCGCAGGCATTTGCGGCTCTCTGCACAGCCAACGATTACCTGCAGTGATTGCTGCTGGATGCAAACATCAAATCTCTGTTTCTACCAGTCAACCTCATAATCCGATTCATCTAATTACTGTACAATCAGATTTATGACCGAAACATCTCAGTGCTGCTGATTGATCGATCCTTTTCTGCTCTGGCTGATTGGATTTGATCAAACTGAGTCAGTCAATCAAAATCAATTCATTATACAATTATTAAAATGCAACAATTACCTTTAGATTTACCTTCAACCATGTAGTGCAAGGGCCAGCCTGATTGTATACTAATTGAAAGTGTTTAGGTTTGACCTCATATTATCTGGTTTTGGTAAATCTAAAAAGGAAAATTGTATAATGCATGGCTAGTCTAAGAAGTGAAGATATTTGATCGTTTTCTGATTTGATCATTTTGACTGAATCACATTGGTCAAAGCAGGTAATCACTGTCTGTGCGTAAAGCTGCAGCTGCCGGCAACCTGGCATTATAGTGATTGGGGCCGGTGTTCTGACAAATACTGTCCTCCTATCATATAGTGTCCGGCCCGTACTGCGCAGGCGCAGCGCCTGCGCAGTACGGAGGAGAAGGAGATGCCAAAAATGTCCGAAGTTGATCAGCTGACCATCAGCTGTACACGGCGCTTCGGCACTTCTTAGCGATGGCTTTGCAAGAGGGCCCCTCGCGGGCTCGCTTCGCTCGCCACGCTTCGGGCACGGCCTCGCTGCGCTCGGCAACTATTTATTCTACCTCTATGTCCACTTGGATAGTAGGGAATGATCCTGGACATAGGGCAAGAATAAATGCGCAGGCGCCGTGTACAGCTGACGATCAGCTGTTGAACTTCGGAGACTTTCGGCGTCTCGTTTGTCCTCCGTACTGCGCAATACAGGGCGGACACTTTTGGATAGGGGACTGTATTCGACAAGACACCGGCAACTACATAAAGCCGCTCTCATCCGCAACTGTAAACAAAAGATTTCTGCCACTACAATTCACACTGGCCTCAAAGAGGTTGTTAAAGTGGTTGTTAAGGCATTGCACACATCCACTGCTAGGATTATATGATGTATATACTATATGCCATTTTCTAAAATTCTTCTTATAAATAGTTTTTCTTATCCCCGCTCAGCAGTCAGGTGACTGCCCGGCGCTGTCTTTCTCTGCTGTATGTATTCCAGAGGGAGGGGTTGAGCTCTCCCTCTGACGTCATGTGACTGCCCTCTAATACAAACATTGGAGGAAGACCATGCCAAGCGGTCACGTGACCGCCCGGCAGACATCAGAGGGAGAGCTCAGCCCCTCCCTCTGTAATACATACAGCGGAGAAAGACCATGACGAGCAGTCACATGACTGGGAGGGGGGAGGAGACAGGAGCAGAGAGAAGAGCTGCAGATAGCAGGCTGCAGATGACGGAGGCACGTAAACTGACCATGGTGTCAGGGCTCAGCAGCCATGATAAACTGTGGTCAGTTTACCTAGGGGAGAGGAGAAACTCGCAGGATCAACCAGGTAATACAGGAGGAAAAATTACACAGCACAAGTACTGTGCTGTATAAAATGCTTTAAAGAAACAGGATCGATTTATTTTATTTTTGGGGGGGGTTAACAAATGTTTTAAGTCTAACTGAAATCACTGGCATCCTCTCTGCTTCAGGCATGTATAAAGCACAGTATGTCTATTTTTTAAAGATTATTAAGTGTTCTAGCAAGACCACTTACTGTTATCTCACATATATATTATTATAGCCAAATTTACCACCTTAACTCCTCCCACAGTTTTTACACTACATAGACAATATACCGAAACGTGCGGATTGTTCACGATTGGTGTGCTATTACTTTGTGGAATGTTTCGCCGAATGGTTCACGAAATCTCGTCATTTTTGCGGTGAAATTGGTCCCATAGGAATGAATGGGGAAATGTTCAAAACTAGAGTGGGAGGTGACAAAAGCTGAAAAATAAGGACATGATTTCTAAACTGCCACCACTCCCTCATTTTAAAGCCCACCTACACAAATCTCATATCAAAAAGTTCAGCTATCCCTGCTGCCACTAAACATGTCCACGGCTAAGCCATAGTCCTGATAGTTTTCATAATATGACCGTTTGTAACTCACGCCGTCCATTGACATTCACTGAAACTCTACTCTAGCCCCTTCAAATTTGAAGGGCAATATCTAAACTGCGACTGTGCCTCCATTTTTAATATTTCAGAGACATACTATGCATCAAAATCTAGGTCTGGGTCTTGTGATTCTCACAATATAAAGATCTTCGCTGTAGGATTTATAGTTTTTAAAATACGACCGTTTGAAGTACTGCACAGTTATTACAGCTATCATGATCCTGTGTATTGAGCAGTGGTTATGAAGTTATGCTTCATACAGGGCATGAGCGTTGCTAGGAAACAGTGGTTGTAAACACAAGATGCTGAGACCCCCCAAATGCATGTGGTCATACCTATA
Source organism: Lithobates septentrionalis (assembly GCA_037952835.1). Taxonomy (NCBI): domain Eukaryota; kingdom Metazoa; phylum Chordata; class Amphibia; order Anura; family Ranidae; genus Lithobates; species Lithobates septentrionalis. The sequence continues at coordinate 67,016 of JBBDGP010003968.1, read as the reverse complement.
TCTGCTAGGCTTGATAATGTTTGTAGAATACTGGTGGAGGCAAGAACACTTCACACAATTTCCCCAGAAATTGTAGCTTTTCTAGTATTCCTAAATACCTTTTTGCACAGATGCACTGTGGTCATGTGATCTAAGCAGAGCAGCAGGAGGGGCTAAGATTCCCCGCCGACCAGCATAGGGAGACCATGTGACTGAACGGCGGAGCTGTGCAAGAAGGATCAAATCTCACACTGAGGAGGGAGAGGGGACAGACTAACAGCAGGATGACGGAGGCATGTAAACTGACCACCATATCGTGGATCAGCAGCCTTGATAAATGTGATCAGGTTACAGAGGGGAGGACGTCGCTGCCATCAGTCCAGGCACCGTATCATCCACACTCTGGAAGTCGGGATCTGCCAGGTGCCTGGACTGACGGCCGTCTCACTGAAAAGACCGCTCCCCGCCCCTCCACAGCTCAGCGCTAAGGCCGGGTTCACACTGATACGACATACGCTCCTCCGTCTTTGGAAGCACATGTCTCATGACGTGTGTAAATCAATGATTCCCTATGGAAGGCGTCTTCACTGATCGAACACAAGTCGGTCCGACTTTGAAAATGGTTCCTGCTCTACTTTGGTCCAACTTCAGCCCACTGAATATCACTGAAGTCAGATCCTTGTCCGAACCATCTGAATTGTGACATCTGACATGGTGATTGCAGCAGCAGTAAAAGGAATTTGTCACACTGGGATTGTTTTGATTGGTCAAAATACAAGTCGTATTATCTCAGAGTCGGAGCAAAATCTTATCTTGTTCATTCATGGAAGTAGGGCCGATGTTGCAGGGCAAAGTAGGATGACAGTCGTACAACAGTCGTGTAGTACCAGTGTGAACCCGGCCTGAAGTGACTACTGCTCTCTGCTCGGGGAGGTGAGAGAACTGAGCCATCGGCGATGTTCGATCGCTCGGTTCTCAGTGTAGAGATGCCAGGGGGACAGATGCAGCATCCACCTAAGTATAAAACTGCAATAACCCCGAAACCCATACTTCTCTTTTAAAAGTCAGCAGCTACAAATCCTGAAGCTGCTGACTTTTACTATTAGGGCACTTACCTGTTCAGAGATCCAGCGGTACCCTCACCTGAGGCGATTCTTGAATCGGCTCTCGGATGCTGGTGCTGCCATCTGGGTTAAGGGAAACTGGCAGCCTCGCGCAGCACTCTGATTGGGCCAATCTGATCTTCCAGCTCACTTCGCCACGGCAAACTCAACCGGAAGTGGGAGCGGGTACCTGTCAAAACCAGATACCCACTGCCTGCCCCCCCCCCCCCCCCCAAAAAGGTGCCAAATGTGGCAGCAGACGGAGGAGGCAGTCAAGCGGAGCTCCACTTTAATCACTGGTGGGAATGTAGCCCCATGGGGGCACAGACAGCTATAAAAACTAACAGAGGCTCGAATCCTTGTCCACTATCCAGAACTTAAAAAAAATAAAAAATAAAAAAATAAATAAAAAGCCTTTAGTTGGCAATTAATCTTCTACCTAAAAGCCCCTGGTCTACAAGTCAGTGATTCGATTGAGTCATTATTGGGATATAATGGTGGTCATACATACTTCAGTTTTATTATCTGACTAATGCAATCACAATGATCAAACCAGAAACCGATCGAATAACGTTCCTTCTTATTGATTAAGATTGACTCACTTTGATCGAATCCAATTAGCCAGGGCAGAAAATGAAATCGATCAGCAGCACCAACATTATAAATGCGATTGTATTTAGAGCGATGAAATTATGAAGTTGGCTGGTAAAAACAGGAAGACACATGATTAACTTATGATCTTGTCTTCTAACTATAGATCCAATTTCACTTCCCTGTGGGTGTCATATTGATCGACGTGTCATCATCACCCATTGATCCCCCCTATAGGAGAATAATCGATCATCTATAGAAGGGGAGCACAGGAGAGGGTGACAAGCAGCCCCAGTACCGATAGGACAGGTAATCTCCCTGGGCTGTGTCAGCCATGACACTGAGCTCAGGTATAACACACGGCTGAGCCCTGATCACACACAACAATAATACAAGCGGCTCTTCCTGTTCAAACTTTTGTTCCGTCACTTACAGGAGTGCCGGTGATAGGAGTGTCAGTGCGGTAGGTACCTGTACTGATCCCCGGATCTCAGGTGATCCTCCTTCCCCCTGGGCTCTCACAACTCCTGATCAGCCCCCAGGAAACAGCATGATCCGACCACCGACTACAAGGAAGACACGACCTGTCCCAGCAAGGGGCTGCCACCTAATACACGCCCCCTTAAAACACTTTACCCAATCACACAACAAAAAGGACGTGTAGCCACGCCTTTAGACGTGACTGACAGGCACGAGTGTAGGCTTCTTCCGGATCCCTGCAGACGTGACAGTCCCTGGCAGCTCCATAGACAGTACTGTGTGCGATGAGAACATATCACATCACTGTATGCTGGGGAATATACTAATACTGGAGCAGCTGGCATAGGTGCTTTGTGGCACTGCGTTACTGACAAATGCAACGCTGTGCACAAATGACATTTAAATTCAATTTCTAGCATTTTACCCACAAATACAGCTTTCTTTTAGTGGTATTTGATCGCCTCTTTTATTTTTTGCACTGTAAACAAAAAAAAACAGACTGTTTTAGAAGAAAAAAAAAATGATATATATATATACACATACATATATATATATATATATATATATATATATATATATATATATATATATACACACATATATATATATATATACACACATACATACATACATACATACATACATATACATATACACACACACACACACACACACATTTTATATATATATATATATATTTATTTATTTTTTTTTTAAATTAGTTTTTTACCTTCTACTATAAAACACATCCAAAAAAAAAAAATCTCTATTTTTGGCCAAAATGTATTCTGCTACATGTCTTTGGTAAAAAATAAATAAATAAATAATAATGATTTTTTAATTGGAAGCATTTTTCTTGAGCTTTTCAGGCGCTTTTTTTTTTAACGCTTGAAAAGCTCCTCAGTGTGAAAGGGGTTCTTAGACCCCTTTCACACTGGGGCGGCGTCAGCGCTAAAGCGCAGCTCGTTTTAGCGGCACTTTAGCTTTAGCCCCGGTTCACACTACACCTGGCTGCGGATCGCACAGGAGCGATGTGCGTCCCTGTTCCCCGTTTCAGGGACGAATCAGGGCCGATTCTTTGCCTGAATTCGGCCCTGAAACGGAGCCAAAGACGCACAGCGGTTTTGTGCAGTGCGCTCCGCAGCCGCCCCGGAGATATGTGAACCGTCTCCATAGGGAGCCAGTCACATTCTCCTACTATGCGAATTAGATGCGGGGAAACGCACATCTAATTCGCATAGGTGTGAACCCGGGCTTAGTGCTGTTTAAGAAGCACTTTTCGGCCGCTAGCAATCTTCGGAAGCGCTGTTTTATATCAGAGTTTTTTAACTATTCGGTTATATTATTACTGTTTGCGTGATGATAAAAAAAGTGTTTCAGCAAAAATACTTCCTGGTTTTATACAGTTTGGGTCTATCTACTGTTGTGTCTGCATTAACATTTACTAGGTGTGCCAGAGGGGCAGAGACTATTCTTGGGGTTGAGAGGCAGAGCATAGAACCTAATACGCTCAAGCGGCTCCTTTGGGGGGTGGTGCTACACTAGTAATGGTGGTGATCAGCAACCTATAGTGGGACAGCGCGCTGACACTGACACTTTGCGGGAACTAAGTGACACTGGAATCCCCAGTGACATTATTACAGTGATCAGTGCTAATAATATGCACTGTCACTGTACAAATGAGACTGGGCAGGAAGGGGTTAACATCTAGGTTGATCAAGGGGTTAAATATGTGCCTAACAAGTGTTTGTATGTGTACTGTGTGCTGCTTTCGACTGTGGAATGCTGCTTAGCAGGGAATGAAAAAAACAACTAGATCCCCTATCACTGAACACAGGTCTGTGAATTTTACACTGACAGAGCTGTGTTTCAGAAGACTCAGAGCCAGTGGCGACTGGTGCTCAAAATTTTTGGGGGGCACAAACAAACTGAAAGAATCTGAAAAATACTTAAAAAAAACCATCAGTTGCAGCCTCACTGTGCCATCATATGCAGCCTCTGTGCCCAGCAATTGCAGCCACTATGTCCAGCAATTGCAGCCACTGTGCCCAGCAAATGCAGCCACTGTGCCCAGCAATTGCAGCCACTGTGCCCAGCAATTGCAGCCACTGTGCCCAGCAAATGCAGCCACTGTGCCCAGCAAATGCAGCCACTGTGCCCAGCAAATGCAGCCACTGTGCCCAGAAAATGCAGCCACTGTGCCCAGCAATTGCAGCCACTGTGCCCAGCAAATGCAGCCACTGTGCCCAGCAATTGCAGCCACTGTGCCCAGCAATTGCAGCCACTGTGCCCAGCAAATGCGGCCACTGTGCCGTCAAATGCAGCCACTGTGCTCAGCAAATGCAGCCACTGTGCCCATCAGGTGCAGTCACTGCGCCCATCAAATACTGTCACTGTGCCCATCCTTTGCAACCACTGTGCCCATCATATACAGTCACTGTGCCCATCATTTGCAGTCACTGTGCCCATCATATGCAGCCACTGTGCCCACCGACCCCCACTCGCAGGGCTCGCGGCTCTGGCAGCACCCCCAACCCCCCCACAGGGCTCGTGGCCCTGGCAGCACCCCCAACCCCCCCACAGGGCTCGTGGCCCTGGCAGCACCCCCCCCTTCCCCGCGCAGCTCTGACAGACCCCCTGGCACTTACCACCAGGCAGCAGCTCCTCTCCAAGTGCACCAGAGCGGCGGCGACCTCCGCTCCAGCATGTGTCTCCTTCCACTGCTCTTCCTAAGCACCAGGCAGCCAATAGGGTGCCCTGGCGCTTTGGCCAATCAGGAAACAGATCTGACACCCTGCCTCCTGATTGGCGGGGAGGAAGGTTAGTGTGAAAATAGTGAAAATTAATTCGCTATCGTCACACAATTGGGTGGAATCACTCTCTGCGCCCCAAGCCCACCCTATTTAGAAGCCTATTAGAGCCTTTAGCTTTAAATCAGGTGCTTCAAAAAGTACCACCCCCTCCCGCCATGCGCCCACAATGCATGGGCCGCCGCTGCTCAGAGCCGATCGCCAGTGCCTGCGGTCAATCACTATTTTGTTTTTTTTTGTTTTTTTTAAATCCTCTAAGTACCTTATTCCTGCATTGCTGTTATGTGGTCACATGATTGTTCCATGTTCTTTGGCAACTGTAGGGAAAAAGCTTTGGGAGGTGCTTCTATTACTCTGCTGATGTATGTTCTCTACAGTGTGAGTCTACAGTATGTCTGCACAGCCCTGATTGGTGCTGTGCTAGTCACATGACTAAAAAATAAATTCAAATTAAGTTATAAATATGAACTATAAATATGGATGAGTAAATAATCTCTAAATATCAGCCATTAACCCATCAAAGCGGCGCTATTCTCAGTCCTAAACGCTGACTGATAAATAAAAAAGTCTTTGTAAAATGCAGGCAAAACAAATGCAGGCAGGAAAATTCCAGCAAAGACACAAAGGCTAGGAATTAATCTGGAGTCTCATATATGAATAGTAGATCTGATGGGTGCACCTTTCACCATCTGTTAGGACACCTTGTGCTGCACACACCCCGCAAGGGGTTCAAACTCACCGAAACCCAGAGGTTAACAGGCCTTGGATAATATCCTCACACTGATTACTCCCGAAGTCCTCCAGGGTTGATAGTCAAACACCAGCAACAATGTCCACATCTAAAAAAGATACCCCAAATAGTCCAGTACTGTTTTGATAATTTTTTATAAATCAAACAAAATAAAGGAAAATAAAATAAAGTCAAGTAAACTGTAAAAATCAGTGGGCGCAGGTCCTTTCAAAGGATAGCCTTCTAGCTTTTGGTTGGTTGGTAATAGTGGATAACTCAAATGCCTTCTCTCAAAGCACAAGGGAGCTGGCTGCAGACTGGATGGATGATACACACTCACAGCTGATCAGCCCTTTGTCCCAATAGTAACAAAAAGCTACGAGCTTGGAGCGCACTGCGTGTCAGTCACAGCTGATCGGTACTTCCTCCCTCTCGTGTCTGAAGCTTCAGGCTTAGAGCGCACTGCGTCCTCACCTGATAACATTTGCCTTTATCACGTTAGCATGCTCTTTGAAAAAGTCTCAACGACGAAACTAGTCAGAGCATGATACCACGGCAACCGTTATCACGTGAGGACGCAGTGCAGATTTATTAAAAAAGAGAAACTGAAATATCACATGGTCCTAAGTATTCAGGCCCTTTTCTGAGTATTTAGTAGAAGCACCCTTTTGATCTAATACAGCCATGAGTCTTTTTGGGAAAGATGCAACAAGTTTTCACACCTGGATTTGGGGATCCTCTGCCATTCCTCCTTGCAGATCCTCTCCAGTTCTGTCAGGTTGGATGGTAAACGTTGGTAGATACCCATTTTTAGGTCTCTCCAGAGATGCTCAATTGGGTTTAAGTCAGGGCTCTGGCTGGGCCATTCAAGAGCAGTCACGGAGTTGTTGTGAAGCCACTCATTCGTTATTTTAGCTGTGTGCTTTGGGTCATTGTCTTGTTTAAAGGTAAACCTTCAGCCCAGTCTGAGGTCCTGAGCAATCTGGAGAAGGTTTTCATCCAGGATATCCCTGTACTCGGCCGCATTCATCTTTCCCTCGATTGCAACCAGTTGTCCTGTCCCTGCAGCTGAAAAACACCCCCACAGCATGATGCTGCCACCACCATGCTTCACTGTTGGGAATGTATTGGACAGGCAATGAGTAGAGATGAGCCGAACCCCCCCCCCCCCTGGTTCGGTTCGCACCAGAACCTGCGAACGGACCGAAAATTTGCGCAAACTTTAGAACCCCATTGAAGCCTATAGGACTCGAACGTTCAAAATCAAAAGTGCTAATTTTAAAGGCTAATTTGCATGATATTGTCCTAAAAGGTTTGGGGACCCGGGTCCTGCCCCAGGGGACATGTATCAATGCAAAAAAAAGTTTTAAAAAACTGCTGTTTTTTCGGTAGCAGTGATTTTAATGATGCTTAAAGTGAAAAAAAAAATAAAGTGAAATATTCCTTTAAATATCATACCTGGGGGGTGTCTATAGTATGCCTGTAAAGTGGCGCGTGTTTCCCGTGCTTAGAACAGTCCCTGCACAAAATGACATTTTTAAAGGAATAAAAGTCATTTAAAACTGCTTGCAGCTTTAATGTAATGTCGGGTCCCGGCAATATGGATCAAAATCAGTGAGACAAACGGCATGGGTACCCCCTCTCCCCCAGTCCCTTACCAGGCCCTTTGGGTCTTGTATGGATATTAAGGGGAACCCTGCGCCCAAATTAAAAAAAGGAAAGGCGTGGAGCCCCCAGGCCCTATATACTCTGAACAGCAGTATACAGGCGGTGCAAACAAGACAGGGACTGTAGGTTTGTTGTTAAGTAGAATCTGTTTGTAATTTTGAACTGGTACATTTTTAAAGTGTAGCTCCAGCCAAAAAATCTATTTTAAGCTTTTTGGAAAACATAGGGAAGGGTCATCACCCCTGTGACATTTGTTTTGCTGATACAGAAAAAGAAGAAATTGACTCCTGCGCACAAGTGGTCAACCAGATGGATAGAAGGACGACACAGGCCTTGCTGCCCTCAAGGATGGGGAATCCTAACAAACAAAGAAATAAAAAGAGAGAGGGGCGCACCGGCCATGTGCATTATCTTTTGTAAAACATTTATTGAGCAGACAGACTGCTGAGCTCTGATGAAGAAGGGACGTGCCCTTCGAAACGCGTCAGCTAGTAGTGAAGCTTACATGTTCCTCTAAGACCTTTGGAAGGCTTCGCTCATCATCACCACCAAGCTGCTTGTTGTTGCTCGAGTTTTATGACACCAGATTTTACTACTGCTTGTGAGTAATTTCTTTTATCATTTTATTCAATAAATGTTTTACAAAAGATAATGCACATGGCCGGTGCGCCCCTCTCTCTTTTTATTTCTACATTTGTTTTGCTGTCTGTGCAACTCTTCAGAAGATTTCACCTTACTTTCTGTCCCAATGACAAATGTTTTTTGACAATTGGGGTTTTTAGTGAAACAAGGATTATTGATAAAGCATCAGTGGAGAGGAGACACGTTTTTCCCATATTAACTCTTACAGGAGAGAATTTCCCTTCCTAGGGGTAGATTTCATCTCACTTCCTGTTGTCTCCTTCCATTTGCAAGTAGGAGTCGTGTAAGTTGGATGTTTGAAAGTAGGGGCCTGCCCTATATACTCTGCAGAAATTGGGGCCTTAGGTGTTGGTGTTGCCACAACACTGTAAGCCCTCACAGTTACTCTTGGTGGGTGCAGGAACGGGTCCTGCTGTGAAATATTGGATCAAGAATTGTAATTACATGTCGCTGTTGAACAGGGGCAGAAAAATTTGGCCTTTGGTGGTGGTGGTGCTGGTGCCACAACACTGCAACCCCTCACAGATACTCTAGTTGGAGCGCAGGAACGAGCCCTGCTGCAAAGTATTGCATCAAAAATTGTAATTACATGCCCCTATTAAACAGGGGCTGAAAAATTGGGCCTTAGGCACTGGTGCTGGTGCCACAACACTGCAACCCCTCACAAATACTCTAGTTGAGCACAGCAGTGAACCCTCCCTGCAAAATATTGCATCAAAAATTGTTAAACAGGGGCCGAAAAATTGAGCCTTAGCCACTGGTGGCGGCGCCCAGAACCAAAAATATCCTTACAAGCTATCAGCATGATCATTGAGGAGGAAGAGGATAGTCACTCAGCATAACAGGATAGTCACTCAGCATCAGCATAGGCAGTCTTGAAGGGATCTGACATTTCAAAAAAACTTATTCGGTTACATCAGCATCAGGTGCTTGGTAGCTGGTGGTGATCCAAGACTGATTCATTTTTATGAAGGTCAGTCGATCCACCGAGTTGGTGGACAGGCGCACCCTGTGATCGGTTACAAAGCCTCCAGCAGCACTGAATGTGCATTCCAAAAGAACGCTGGATGCAGGACAGGCCAGTAGCTCAATTGCATACTGTGCAAGCTCTGGCCAGTGATCCATCCTCAAGACCCAGTAACCCAGAGGATTTTCAGTGGGAAAGGTGTCCAAGTCAGATCTTGCCCCTAGGTATTCCTGCACCATGTAAAACAGACGCTGGCGAGGGTTGCTGGAACCAATCGAACCTTGGGGCTGCAGACTAAAAAGTTGTCTGAACGCATCGGTCAGACGGCCACCTTCTCCACCGCTCCTTCTTTGACTGACCAAAGCCTCAGCAACACGTTGTCCAGGAACAGGAGTTTGTAACCTCCTAGTCTCCGGGACCGCGTTGCACAGACTTTTTTGCAAGGCCTCCCGAAGAGGTTTCATCTTCTGCTCCCTCTGTGCCGGCAAGATAAGGTCCGCAACCTTACCCTTGTAACGTGGGTCAAGGAGGGTTGCCAGCCAGTAACGATCCCTCTCCTTGATACCACGAATACGAGGATCCTTCCGCAGGCTTTGCAGGATCAGGGAGGCCATGCAGCGTAGGTTTGCTGAGGCATTCGGTCCAGAGTCCTCTGGGTCACTAAGGACGACATGATCCGCAGCCACCTCCTCCCAGACACGTACAAGTCCATGGGTTTCTTGGGACTGGAAATGATCTCTTGAAGACTGCTGCTGATGCTGAGTGCCAGGCTCCACCTCCATGCTGACACAATCCTCCTCCTCCTCTTCCTGTGTGATCGGCGGGCACGCAGGAACACTGTCTGGATAAAGGGGGCCTTGAGAGGTAAGGAAGTCCTCCTCTTCCTGCCTGTTCTGCCTCAAGTGCCCTGTCCATTATTCCATGCATCGTGTGCTCCAACAGGTGGACAAGGGGAACAGTGTCACTGATGCATGTACTGTCACTGCTCACCATCCTCATGGCCTTCTCAAATGGTGACAGGACAGTGCATGCATCCTTGATCATGGCCCACTGGCGTGGGGGAAAAAAAACAAGCTTCCCTGACCCTGTCCTGGTGCCATAGTCACACTGGTACTCATTGATGGCCCTCTGCTGCATGTGCAGCCGCTGCAGCATGGCCAACGTTGAAATCCACCTGGTGGGCATGTCACAGATTAGGCGGTTCTTGGGCAGGTTAAATTCCTTTTGGAGGTCACCCAGCCAAGCGCTGGCATTATATGACCTGCAGAAATGCACACAGACTTTCCTGGCCTGCCTCAGGACATCCTGTAAGCCCGGGTACCTGCCCAAGAACCGCTGCACCACCAAGTTAAGGACGTGAGCCAAACAGGGCACATGTGTCAGTTGTCCCTGTCGGAGGGCGGAGAGGTGCCATTGTCACAAACCACCATTCCTGGCTGAAGCTGGCGTGGTATCAACCACCTCTGAGCCTTCCCCTGCAGAGCTGACAGAATCTTTGCCCCAGTGTGGCTCCTTTTCCCCCAAGCACGCCAGCTCAAGCACCGCATGGCATCATTTGGCCTGCGTACTTGCATAGCCCCTTGAACGCCTACGGAGCACCGCTGGTTCCGAGGACAAAGCACAGAAAGAGGCCATGGAGGAAGAAGAAGATGAGGGGGTGGAGGAGAGAGGTGTGTCAGAATCACCAGTAGTAGCATTTTGGAGGCGTGGTGGCGCAACAACCTCCAACACTACTGCACCTTGTCCTGCATTCTTCCCAGCTGCCAGAAGAGTCACCCAATGCGCCGTGAAAGATACGCAACGTCCCTGTCCATGCCCGCTGGACCATGAGTCAGCGGTAATATGCAGAGGTGGGGGACTTGAGTCACATGACTTGACTTAAGTCAGACTTGAGTCACCTGTTTGAGGACTTGCGATTTGCTTGACAAAATTAAATAAATGACTCGACTTGACTTTGACTTGTCACTAATGACTTGCGACTTGACTTTGACTTGAGCTATTTGACTCGCAATGACTTGGCACCACCCCCCCCGAAAATATTACCCACACACTCCGCCCACCAACCCCTCTGAGCCAATCAGCATTTGCCAAATGCCATTGGAGCTGTTCAGGGTAGCGGTAAGAGTTATGTCAGTCCCTGCATCAAGCGCACCTGTTGAACGTGTGTTCAGCCATGGTGGGGTGATAATGCGACCCCTTCGCTCACAACTGAGCGAGAAAGTACTTTCCAATTTAATTTTTTGCAAATGCAATGCATTTTAAGTGGCTATTCTCATCACCATTCAAGTGTCCAGATGTTGGCATCGTGTCAAGTTCAAACTTTGAGCTTAGTTATTTTCCCCCTCAGCAAGGACTACATTTTTTCAGGCTGGTTGGCCATTTAATTGCTTAGTGTTCTGCTCCTTGTCTGCTGCTTGGGCATTCAAAGTGTTTCTTTAATATGCCACGAAAAAAGCACTAAGCAGTTTTGTTAATGTTGAAAATAAAACAAAACCTTTCCTGAAAACTGACTTTTAACTCATTTAAAAGGTGGAAATGGGGTAGATCAGTATTTTGACTTAATTTGTGACTTGACCAAATTAAATGACTTGACTTGACTTGCTTGACTTCTAGCAGGGACTCGACTTGACTTGCTTGCTTTTCAACAACAGTAGCTTGGGACTTGCTTGTGACTTGAAGGTTAAGACTTGAGACTTGCTTGTGACTTGCACATATGTGACTTACTCCCATGTGTGGTAATATGCACCTTACCGCTGACCGCCCTGTCCAGCGAGGCCAAGACATTGCCTTCCACATGCCGGTAGAGAGCCGGAATCGCCTTCCGTGAGAAAAAGTGGCGTTTGGGAACCTACCACTGAGGAACCATACATTCCACAAACTCGTGGAAGGGGCAGTGTCTACCAACTGAAAAGGCAGCAGTGGAAGTGCTAGCAATTTAGCCAAGCTAGCATTCAACCGCTGGGCATGTGGATGGCTGGGAGCAAACTTCTTTCGGCGGTGTAGCAGCTGGGGCAGGGAAATTTGCCTGGTACAATCTAATACAATCAGACGTTGGTGCAGGGTACACAGTACACTAACTGGAAATACTTTAAGCTGCCTGCCTGTGGTATTAATAGGATCAGAAGAAGAACACCAGCACTTGCCTTCAGGTAGCTATACTGTAGGTGCAACTGTGCAGGGTACACAGTACACTAACTGTAAATACTTCAAGAGCCTGCCTGTACTATTAATAGGATCAGAACAAGCACACAAGCACTTGTCTTCAGGTAGCTATAGGTGCAACTGTGCAGGGTACACAGTACACTAACTGTAAATACTTCAAGAGCCTGCCTGTGTTATTAATAGGATCAGAAGAAGCACACAAGCACTTGTCTTCAGGTAGCTATACTGTAGGTGCAACTGTGCAGGGTACACAGTACACTAACTGTAAATACTGTGTAGCACTAACCCCCGAAGGAGCTGCGGATTTATTTGGGCCTGTACTCTGCTTTGTTTCCCCTTTGACTATCTCAGTCCCCCTGACACAGCTGTCGTGTAATAGTGTGCAGTCAAAACGAAATCATAAAGGCAAGTTCTTAATACTCAATATAATATACCTGTCTGTAGTTACCTTACCCTCCTCTTGGCTGGTGATGAAGAGGAAAACAACACTCACACAGTTATACTTGAATAGTAATATACTTAAAAAACTGAACAGGAAGGTGGGACTTTAAATGAGGCGCGAGGTGTGTAGAGCCAAGCGCCTCCATCCCCAATAGTTTGGACAAAAGGAGACAAGAGTGGGACTTTAAATGAAAAATGCACTCCAGGAGACAACACCACAAACATGAACATGGCAGGTACCAGAAAAAATATATAGAGCAGAACCAAAAACGTTAAATAAAAGCATCACATGACATAAATTGGCATTAAATGGTTTAATGATATACGATTATTACAAAAGTAGAAATTGTAATAAGATCCATATTGGTACTATAGAAGCCCAGATCTATGAAAACCAAATCTTGCATTATACATAAAATGTAACAAGAATACAGTGTAAAAGCGAAATTGGTTTATATTATAAACATCGTAAAAAACAGTTTCATAGACAGCAGGTCACCATAACAATCCATTGTAATCTTAGTTAATAGGTAAAATCCAATTAGATGAAAAATAGGACGTGGAGGATCGGGTGTGCGTCCAATTGCGCATCGACGTCACACATCCGGCGCTGGCGCGCACTGCGTCACTTCGGTGACGTCGGCGCGCCGCCGCTGTTGATCCCATCTAGCATCCTACACGAGATGATGACTGTCGGACAGCGGGCAGCTGACGCTGCTCAGCTGTTTGGCGTCATCATCTCCTATTGGCTGCCAGCATGCCGTTGGTGGACGCCCATGATCACATTGGAGTATATATACTCCTTCCGATTCATTCCCAGCCCCCACACGCTGGTCATCCCCATGGCCGTTATGCACTCCCGAATAACATGACTCACACTTCTTTTTCTAGGTAATCCTCTCGGCTTCTTCCCCTATTTTTTGTCCTTCTCTCTTTCTTTTCTCCCCTTTGGTATCCAATCCTCCCTTGACCTTACACTGTTCCCACTTTTTGCCATTTTTTCTTGTTTCTTGACTGACACCTGCATCAACAAACCTTGCTCACTACTCACACTAGTCACTTTCCCACATATAAACACACATATATTTACTCACTATACATTCCCCCTCCCCCCCCCCTTTTTTCAGATGGCCATCACGTGTATCACACCCAATTCCATATTCATGGGGATGTCTCTTCGGGGACTGTTGCCTGTTATCGGACTTCCACCTGTGTACTCTGGGCCAGTCCACCTCAGCTCCCAACAGGCTGATGTTTTGCCGGTTGGCCCCCAGCCCTCCATGCCTATGTCCAACCTCATAGGAGCATCTGTAAGTAGCTTTTAGAATTGGGCTCTACCCCCCTTTTCTCCTTTTCTCCCCTCCTCCACATTCACACAGACTGAATATACAATTTCCCTAATATAGATGTTTTCTAATATAGATGTTTTTTAATATTTATAGACACCTACCTCATACTTGCTCCTGAAGAGTGGCGTTCGCCACGAAACGCGTCGAGACAATAGATGCCCCTACGCTTAAACCATACTATTATCATTTTGCTACTACATATACTAATTGGACTATACCAATCAACTATGACTATAATCATTTACCATGGAGACACACTACAGTGAATTTGGCTATCTACATTATGTATGGCATGAACCAACTAGGTTATTTTACTATGGGAATATGAGCCAACATTTGCCCCCCCCCTTTGTCTATAATTGCATCAGATTTCATTTTTATTCCTATTTTTCATCTAATTGGATTTTACCTATTAACTAAGATTACAATGGATTGTTATGGTGACCTGCTGTCTATGAAACTGTTTTTTACGATGTTTATAATATAAACCAATTTCGCTTTTACACTGTATTCTTGTTACATTTTATGTATAATGCAAGATTTGGTTTTCATAGATCTGGGCTTCTATAGTACCAATATGGATCTTATTACAATTTCTACTTTTGTAATAATCGTATATCATTAAACCATTTAATGCCAATTTATGTCATGTGATGCTTTTATTTAACGTTTTTGGTTCTGCTCTATATATTTTTTCTGGTACCTGCCATGTTCATGTTTGTGGTGTTGTCTCCTGGAGTGCATTTTTCATTTAAAGTCCCACTCTTGTCTCCTTTTGTCCATACTTGAATAGTAACCTTATTTACTGTAATTGTTTTAGAAGGTTTAAACTACAATGGTTGTACTATCAGACCAACATTCTGTCTGACTGTCAACTGAACCATTACAAAGATACAATACAGGTATGAAATGTCTGAAATAATATATGAGTGGTGTAGCAAAGTAAATAGGATAACATGAGTGGTGTAGCAAAGTAAATAGGATAACTGTCAGAGTGAATTTATCTCACTATGAGCACTATCCTATTTCCTGCGCGCTTTATTACTATATTAAATCAAAGATTAGCTTGATAAAGTGTAATACAACAATTAGAGAGCTCCCTTATTTAATATCACACTACCCCAATATAGTAAAGGGACACAAGGCCTTGTATTTTACTAAACAGTCCTTCTTTTCTTCTGCTAGCAAAAACAAAGTAGATTTGTAATCCAAGGGTTAATGACTCCTGATCAAAGTAGACTGAAATATGAAAGTAATACAAAACAAAAGGAATTCGCCCATGGGACTTTAAATGAGTTGGTCATAGAGATCATAATAAGTAGTATAAAGATTTATTGGAGTTCCAAAAACATGATTTTTGATGAGCATAAAAACATCATAGGGCATGGTTAGACCATTGACATGTTGGTTACAGTAATAAAATACATAGTATACATATACAGCTTTTGTACTTGACGCGTTTCGCGAGCTCTGCTCGCTTCCTCAGGAGTTGGTGTATATGCAGGGTATCTACAAAATAATAGGTATCGATAAGATATAATATTCGATGATGATTATAGTCAAGAAAGATGCACGGGGCCTAGAAGAGGCACCCCATACTTACATTATGGTCAATGGGTCCATAGGACTGGTCTGCAAAGGCAGCAGCAGAGAGTACTCCAACCGGGAGCTGAAGGAGCATAGCCCGCAGCAGCCAAACGGGGGTCTTGCAGAAGGCGGACATGGCGAAGAAAAAGAAAGGAAATGTTGTGTATCCTGGGATGCCACAATGGCCACACATGTCATGATAACTGTAATAAAAGTCATATATATGTATCGGAGTCAAAGTAAAACTTAAATAGTAGTTTAAGAGTATAAGTAGTGTAATATCACTCTTATATAGAGAAATCCATGACATAGTAGGCGTGGATGCAAACAGGAAAGAAAAGAAAATAAAATAATAAGAAGGATGTGAAGGATGCATGATGTGAAAAGGAAAGAGAAAGAGATTATGTTCTTTGGTGTGTCTCATTAACCATGTATAGTATAATAACAATGTTGGCAGTAGAATATATATAAATCTGATGGTAAACACCATAATGGTGCAATAAATATGTAAAAATATAGGTAACTTTATATGTCCATGTAGTATACTAAAATGAGAAGAGAACACAGACAAACAAGGGTGGATATGAACACAATACGAAGAGTAAGATAAAACAAACCGAAATAAAGGAAGGAAAAATAGAGAAATGTTTCTTGCTATTTAGTAATGAGTATAACAATTCACACATGATATATGCAAGTGAAGTTGAGTAAAATAAACTAAAATGACAAAGTAGATGACTGTGGTGTGCTTACCTATGTGTAGGACCTATCAGAGGTGAGGGAACAATCCAAGTGGGGAGAGGAAGAAGAGTTCGCCATGTCACAGCCTCCAAACTTAAATCCCCGAGCGGGAGCATTAGGCAACGCCCCTCACGCCATATGAGCGTGGCTACGGTGGATGCCCGCGTTGCGCATGCGCGAGCTCCTCCAGCCAACGGGATGGCGCACTGCACGCCAAAACGTGGAGCCGCAGGGATGCGGAAGTCACACGATGGGTATAGATATATGGCGCCGATGTAAAGGTGGCCCCACCCATACAAATTGGAGGGGAGGGGACAGCAGGGGGGAGGATAGCCCCCCATTAATACATCGCAGCTCCCGGAGAGGAGAAACAAAACCGCAGACAACCGATGGACACAGCACATAGGAGACAATACCATAAACCAACCAAAATAGCATAAAGGAATGATATAATACTCATATGTACATGTGTAATGGCAATAAATAATAGTAGGTATGACCACGAGAGCAGCAAACAGACCAAGTGGGCTAGTAGGTGTCTTCCACCTTAATAATTCAAGAGAAAAAGAGAGCAGTCTGGGTGCTGCCTCTTGATATAACACAACTCCATCCCTATTAAACATACAAAACAAAAGGAATTCGCCCATGGGACTTTAAATGAGTTGGTCATAGAGGTCATGATAAGTAGTATAAAGATTTATTGGAGTTCCAAAAACATGATTTTTGATGAACATAAAAACATCGTAGGGCATGGTTAGACCATTGACATGTTGGTTACAGTAATAAAATACATAGTATACATATACAGCTTTTGTACTCGACGCGTTTTGCGAGCTCTGCTCACTTCCTCAGGAGTTGGTGTATATGCAGGATATCTACAAAATAATAGGTATCGATAAGATATAATATTCAATGATGATTATAGTCAAGAAAGAAGCACGGGGCCTAGAAGAGGCACCCCATACTTACATTATGGTCAATGGGTCCATAGGACTGGTCTGCAAAGGCAGCAGCAGAGAGTACTTCAACCGGGAGCTGAAGGAGCGTAGCCCGCAGCAGCCAAACGGGGGTCTTGCAGAAGGCGGACATGGCGAAGAAAAAGAAAGGAAATGTTGTGTATCCTGGGATGCCCCAATGGCCACACATGTCATGATAACTGTAATAAAAGTTATATATATGTATCTGAGTCAAAGTAAAACTTAAATAGTAGTTTAAGAGTATAAGTAGTGTAATATCACTCTTATATAGAGAAATCCATGACATAGTAGGCATGGATGCAAACAGGGAAGAAAAGAAAAGAAAATAATAAGAAGGATGTGAAGGATGCATGATGTGAAAAGGAAAGAGAAAGAGATTATGTTCTTTGGTGTGTCTCATTAACCATGTATAGTATAATAACAATGTTGGCAGTAGAATATATATAAATCTGATGGTAAACACCATAATGGTGCAATAAACATGTAAAAATATAGGTAACTTTATATGTCCATGTAGTATACTAAAATGAGAAGAGAACACAGACAAACAAGGGTGGATATGAACACAATACGAAGAGTAAGATAAAACAAACCAAGATAAAGGAAGGAAAAATAGAGAAATGTTTCTTGCTATTTAGTAATGAGTATAACAATTTACACATGATATATGCAAGTGAAGTTGAGTAAAATAAACTAAAATGACAAAGTAGATGACCGTGGTGTGCTTACCCATGTGTAGGACCTATCAAAGGTGAGGGAACAATCCAAGTGGGGAGAGAAAGAAGAGTTCGCCATGTCACAGCCTCCAAACATAAATCCCAGAGCGGGAGCATTAGGCTACGCCCCTCACGCCATATGAGCGTGGCTACGGTGGATGCCCGCGTTGCGCATGCGCAAGCTCCTCCAGGCAACGGGATGACGCACTGCACGCCAAAACGTGGAGCCGCAGGGATGCGGAAGTCACACGATGGGTGTAGATATATGGCGCCGATGTAAAGGTGGCCCCACCCATACAAATTGGAGAGGAGGGGACAGCAGGGGGGAGGATAGCCCCCCATTAATACATCACAGCTCCCGGAGAGGAGAAACAAAACCGCGGCCACCGATGGACACAGCACATAGGAGACAATACCATAAACCAACCAAAATAGCATAAAGGAATGATAAAATACTCATATGTACATGTGTAATGGCAATAAATAATAGTAGGTATGACCACGAGAGCAGCAAACAGACCAAGTGGGCTAGGAGGTGTCTTCCACCTTAATAATTCAAGAGAAAAAGAGAGCGGTCTGGGTGCTGCCTCTTGATATAACACAACTCCATCCCTATTAAACATACAAAACAAAAGGAATTCGCCCATGGGACTTTAAAATGAGTTGGTCATAGAGGTCATGATAAGTAGTATAAAGATTTATTGGAGTTCCAAAAACATGATTTTCGATGAGCATAAAAACATCGTAGGGCATGGTTAGACAATTGACATGTTGGTTACAGTAATAAAATACATAGTATACATATACAGCTTTTGTACTCGGTGCTTTATTACTATATTAAATCAAAGATTAGCTTGATAAAGTGTAATAAAACAATTAGAGAGCTCCCTTATTTAATATCACACTACCCCAATATAGTAAAGGGACACAAGGCCTTGTATTTTACTAAACAGTCCTTTTCTTCTGCTAGCAAAAACAAAGTAGATTTGTAATCCAAGGGTTAATGACTCCTAATCAAAGTAGACTGAAATATGAAAGTAAGGTTCTGGTGCAGCCGCACTATAACTAACTTTGATGCCAGGGACTCAGTACTAAATCCTCTTGACTTTACTTGTGGGAGTATGGGTCCCAGCAACTCTGTCTTGTGTAGACGGATGTATGAAAGTGCATCAAGAAACTTTTGGGCAACAGCCCTCTCACCCAACCAGGACAGTGTTGTCAGAAGACTCCGTTCTGATGTACAGGGTTCTGTCTCCGTTCCACAAGTTATCAGTTTGTTTACTGTGGCCACGCCATCATGCTGTACCACTTCACAGATGACCAGGAGTCCTCGGTTACCTCCTTCAGGGGTCTCTGAAATGATCACACTGCTGCTCCAGCATGCTGTGATGTAAGGCCGGATCAATGACTGCTCACAGACGACCGGTAGTTCTCAGTTACTTCCTTCCAGGGTCTCTGGAACGATCACTCTGCTGCTCCAGCACGTTGTGATCCAAGGCAGGATCGCTGTCTGCTGTTCCGTTCCGCATAGGGTAGGCTGCAACTCTGTGGGACACACACGCCCACAGAGCCC
>JBBDGP010003968.1:0-40000 GCA_037952835.1 Lithobates septentrionalis | reverse complement strand
GATTTGTGCTAAGATCAGATTTTTTGGAGGGGGTATCTGTGCTAGTAGGGTTGAGTGGGGGGTATTTGTGCTAGGGGCATATAGGGTAAGATGATTTGAGCTGGGGGGGTTGGATGGGGGGAAGATTTAGGCCAGGAGGGGGGATGTCAGCAGGGGGGGATTTGTACTGTGAGGGAGGGGGATTTATGTTTGGGAGTACAGGCAGATTAGTGCTCGATTTTATGGTGGTAGGGGGATTTTTGCTGACACATATTTAAACATCTTGGGGAGGGGGCGCAATTTGGCATGTTCGCCCTGGGCTCCAGATGACCTTGTCCCTGCCCTGGTATTGACACCATAAATATTCTTTATTCCTGAGTCTGTTAGCTCAGAATGACAGCTGAGAAACTGCAGTCTATAAAGCCTCGTACACACGGTTCGATTATCGTACGACCGAGCGTCTGATTTTTGTCAAAAGCGCACGTGCAGGATTTTGTCTAGCATACTAACTATGCGCCAATTGTCGTTTGACAAACGCGAACGTAGTGACGTTCTACGAGAGTATAAATCGAAAGTTCATTTCTCAAACGCCACCCTTTGGGCCCCTTCTGCTAATTTCATGTTAGTAGAAGTTTGGTGAGTGTTGATTCACACTTTTTTGTTATTTTTATTTGGATGACAGATAGCATCTCTAATTACATTTCTGGGGTGTTTTTCTGCACAATAAAAAAATTGTGTAGAATAATACTTGGCTATGTGTTTTTCTTAGGCAGTTACATTAAAAACAACACAAAGGAAAATTAACAAGGGACACCAACATAGTTGTATCTTTGATCTTAAAAACTCAGGAATAATGGTGTTGTGGTAACTTCCCCCCAAAAAATCAAACAACCACCAAAATATTAATATTATTTATATCACTACAAAACAAATGCCTTTTAAAATACGTTTGACATAACTACATCAGTATCACCAGCAAAGCAGCGTCATTATTATCCCATTAACCTCTTGCCGTCCATGCTATAGCCGAATGACGGCCACAGCGCGGACCTGAATTTCCTGTGCACGCGCCCCACGCGCCCCCTACAGGGCGCACGCTGTGATCACTGAGTCACCGAGACTCGGGTGATCACAGATCTGAGTAAGGGGCCGGTCCCGGCCCCCTACCACGTGATCAGCTGTCAGTCAATGACAGCTAATCACATGATCTAAACAAAAGCTGGGTAATCTTTTTTTTTTTTTTCTCCTCACGCTGAGCGTGAAGAGAAAAAAAAAAACTATCACTGGCTTATCTGCAAGGGACATCGGCCATGAAGAAGAAGAGGAAATTCTGCCTCACCTGTGCCACCAGTACCCCCTGCCAGTGCCACCTGCCATTGCCACCTGCTAGTGCCCACATTACCACCTATCAATGCCCATGAGTGCCACCTATCAATGCCCACCAGTGGTGCCAATCAGTGCCACCTAGCAGTGCTTGCCTATCAGTGTAACCAACCAGTGCCGATCAGTACCCATTATTGCCACCCATCGGTGCCCATCACTGAGACACAGTGCCCATCACTGCCACCCATCAGTGTCCATCACTGCCACCTCATCAGCGTACATCAATAAAGAAGAAAAATTACCTGTTTACAAAATTTTATAACAAAATTTTTAAAATTTGGTCTTTTTAAATGTTTTAAACAAAAAATAAAGGTGATCAAATACCACCAAAAGAAAGCTCTATTTGTGGGGAAAAAACTGATAAAAATTTCATTTGGGTACAGTGTAGCATGACCGCGCAATTGTCATTCAAAGTGCATCAGCGCTGAAAGCTGAAAATTGGTCTGGGCAGGAGGGGGGTTTAAGTGCCCTGTAAGCAAGTGGTTAAAGAAGAGAACGTGTGCTGCATTTCGACATTTCATCAATTGCCGCATCACAAATGTTAATTCTAGATTACGAATGGTAGTTTACAAGACCGAACTCTTCCGTGTTGTTCCTTGATTGCGATCATGCGTGTTTGTACTTTCGGCTTTTGTGTGACCATTTCTGTACTGACCACCTGAAAATCGGGCATTGAATACACATCCGACAAATATTTTATAGTCCGCACATCCAGCTTTTGTCTGACAAAAAAAGTGAAATTGGCTGTCGAAAGCGCCGTACTAACGATCCGAAAATCCGCAGACAGCTCGTCTTACGACTTTTCCCTTCTGATTTTCGTATCGGGTGTACGGGTCTTAAGGAGGACCATGTCAAATATTTTGGAGGAGCACAAAAAAAGAAAATTACAGCCGCTATTAGGTGCAAATTAGGCTTAGCAAACTCTATCCTCCAGTTTGTTGGCATATTTGTGACACTTGCCCCTGTAGTCCTGGACAGCCAATTAGAATAGATTTGCTCAGATCTGCGACAGATTTATCACTGTAGATGAGACAGATCTTCACTCTAACCAGCCTTTCTCAACTGGGGTGCCATCAAACCATAGGCAGTGTTACGGAAGTGGGCTTTCTTCCATAGCTCCGCAGATGTGTTTATTGCTGGAAGTATGCATGATCACACACCCTCAGTATTGAGACCGAGCTGACTGACAGCTCCTGATCTCAGAGTAACAATGTGCAGCAGGTAAAAATTGTACTCTTTTCCCTTTACTAGAATCTCTTGGGGAAAAAAAAATACAATCCAGGCTGCTGTATGCAAAACCAACTCCACAATGGGGGTAAGTACATCTTTGCCATTCTGAAGCTTCCCTCCAACCACTTTGCATATTATTTTATATATACTGTGATTCTGTACTTGCCAAATATGCTGCAGAAATCTCTCTCCAAGTCTGGCTGCATCAATTTTAACTGTGGGCAGCTGAAGCTGCTGCCTGTTCATTTCCTGGATTTACAGACACACACCTCCAGCTATGCAGCTCTCATTGGCCCTCTTATGACTCATCCCCCCTCCCTTCCTGGCAAACCCTCACAAGAGTGAGAGAGCCGTGCATGATGTCAAAAGCCTAAAACAAGAAACAAGAAGTGGGTTGTATAAGGTATTTACTGGCAGAACAAAAATGCTTTACTAGCCAAAGATAAAACAACAAGGGCAGAGGATTTAATAAATGGAAAGATGAAAAAAATGACTGAAGTTCGGCTTTAAGTTCACATTAAGACCATTCTTCCAGAAGCATATTTGTGAGGTCAGGCACTCATGTGAATGAGAAGGCCTGGCTCGTAGTTTCTGCTCTAATTCATACCAAAGGTATTCTATCAGGTTGAGGTCAGGACTCTGTGCAGGCCAGCCAAGTTCCTTCACCCCAAACTCGCTCATCCAAGTCTTTATGGACCTTACTTTGTGCACTGGTCCAAATCATTTGGTGGAGGGGGGATTATGGTGTGGGGTTCTTTTTCAGGGGTTGGGCTTGGCCCCTTAGTTCCAGTGATGGGAACTCTTAAAGGCGACAGCATACCAAGACATTTTGGACAGAATTTCATGCTCCCAACTTTGTGGGAACAGTTTGAGGATGGCCCCTTCCAACATGACTGCGCACTAGTATACAAAGCAAGGTCCATAAAGACATGGATGAGCGAGTTTGGGGTGGAGGAACTTAACTGGCCTGTACAGAGTCCTGACCTCAACCCGATAGAACACCTTTGAGATGAATTAAAGTGGAGACTGTGAACCAGACCTTCTCGTCCAACATAAGTGTCTGACCTCACAAATGGGCTTCTGGAAGAATGGTCTTAAAGTGGTTGTAAACCCCTCTGTGCAACTTGTACTTATAGGTAAGCCTATAATAAGGCATACCTATAGGTACTGTAAATATCTCCTAAATGTGTGCCGTTTAGGAGATATTTACCTTGTAGTGTGCCGATGATGTCATGGGCGCATGCTCTGTGAAGAAACGGCCCTCCGTGTCGTTTCTTCACTAGCAATTGCCGTGACTGACGGCTCCCACGTGCTTGCGTGGGAGTGATGTCACGCGACTCCGGTAAGTCACAGAGCCAGAGTCCGTGGCCCCGGTAGGAAGAGGGGCAAAGATGGATGCGGCCACCAGCGGGGACATCGCAGGCTTTTACAGGTAGGTGCCACATAATGGGCTAGTATGTGATGCATACTAGCCCATTATGCTTTTACTTTGCAGGGGGAAAAAGAGGAAGTAAAACCCATCAGAGGCCGTAAAAGTGCCTGTTTTTAATACTTCAGCCTCAGTGTGCCTGCCCCAAATTCAGGTACCTGTCTACAACAGGTACATGAATCTGTTGCCTGCACCATTATTTGGCGTGTGGGGGTGCATTGGAATTATAAAGAGTGCTTTAGGTAGAATAAAAAAGGCAAAATGCACACTATTCATTCTTGCCCCTACTATGTTTAAAAACAACAAATCAGTAATATTTCACATCAGTAATAGGAGAATTTTTTTATTTTGTGGGTTTGTTTGGGGGTGGGTCATGGTAATATAAAAAAATTATACAGCTTAATTTAACCACTTAAGGACCGGAAGGATTTGCCCCTTAATGACCAGGCCATTTTTTGCGATATGGCCCTGCGTCGCTTTAACTGACAATTGCCCGGTCGCGCAAGCTGTGCCCATACAAAACTTATGTCCTTTTTTCCCCATAGAGCTTTTTTTTGGTGGCATTTGATCACCTCTGGCTATAAACAAAAAAAAGCGACAATTTTGAAAAAAAATAATAATAATATTTTTTAATTTTGCTATAATAAATATCCCCCAAAAAATAAAAATTTCTTCCTCAGTTTAGGTCGATATGTATTCTTCTACACATTTTTGGTAAAAAAAAAAAAAAATATTAGAGATTATATATATATATATATATATATATATATATATATATATATATATATATATATATATATATATATATATATATATATATATATATATATATATATATATATATATATATATATATATATATATATATATATATATATATATATATCTCTATCTCACAATAAGCGTATATTGATTGGTTTGCTCAAATGTTATAGCGTCTACAAAATAGGGGATAGATTTATGACATTTTTATTAGTCATTTTTTTTACTAGTTTTTCAGCCACTGATTACTGTATAAATGTCACTGGCAGGGAAGGGGTTAACACTAGGGGGCGATCAAGGGGTTAAACGTGTGTCCTAGGGTGTGTTTCTAACTGTGGGGGGATGGGACTGCCTGGAGGAGGAGACCGATCGCTGTTCATAATCAGTATGAACAGCAGATCTGTCTCCTCTCTCCTGACAGAACAGAGATCTGTCTGTTTACATTAACAGATATCCGTTCTGTCTCTCAGGAGCGATCGCGGATGCCCGACGGACATCACGGCCACCGGGCACGCGCATCAGCTCTGTCGTCACGCGTCCCCTAGAGCTCTTAACCCCCCTGGCGGTATTCCTGAGTCTGGCTCGGGGTGGATTTTCAATACCAAAAGCGGTATCCCCGAGCCAGATTCGGGATCGCATCGCAGGATCCAGGAAAAGTTTACTTACCTTGTCCCCTGGTTCCTGCGATGTCTCCCCGCTGTGATCTGCGAGCCGCCGCATCTCGCTCGATTCACAGTGCCGAGCTCCGTTCCCTGCGAGCGTTGAGACGCACGGGGACGGAGTTCGGCAGCAAATTCAAACAGTAAAACACACAGTATAGATACAGTATACTGTAATCTTACAGATTACAGTACTGTATCAAATAATTTCACATCCCCTTTGTCCCTAGTGGTCTGCCCAGTGTCCTGCATGCAGTTTTATATTATATATACTGTTCTTTCTGCCTGGAAACTGGAGATTGTCCATAGCAACCAAAACTGTCTCTTTACATCAAGAGTGGCTTTAGAGCAGCTAGAAAACAGCGATAATAAATTAGAATCACTCGCAGAATTGAACGATAGTGATTTGTGGGGAGATCTGTCATCAAACACTAAAAGTAACGAAAGCGACAATTCTGCAACTGAGCAAATTTCAGTGTTTTTGATTTGATTACATTATTGAATAATTTTTACTATTATTATATTATTATAATTATTTATAGTTATTTATTATATTATAATTTTTTATTTCGTTTTTCAAACTTTATCATACCCGGGATGTCTACTAGACTCTTGTTTGGACAGATTTAAGTGAGTTATTCCTAAGAATTACAGGCCTACAATATAAAACGCCAAATTTCTGTGCAAAATAATGGTACCGCTTTCAGCACCTAAAATCTGAAATAATCATACTGCCAGGGAGGTTAAAGCGGCCGACGTACAGATATGGCGATTCGCCCAGGGGAGTGAACCTGCCACAGTATAGCTAAGATATTTTGACCAGTTTTCCTTGGTTAATAAAAAAAAAAATTCCAGGAGATATGCATTAACATTTGCCACCAAATGAAGGCCCAATTTGTCCTGAAATATAAGGGTATTATTCACTAAGGGAGATTTTCCATACTTCTAAGGTTGTTGTGACTGAAAACAGGTTAATAAATGATGGTCTATAAAACAGTTTAACTGTGTATTTATTACCCCTGCCCTTGCATCTTGCACAGACAATTGCAATAGAACTACACAGGTTTACGATGGATTTATCACTGTGGGTGAAACAGATTTTTTGCTCTAAACACGGGCAGCACAGTGGCTAAGTGCAGGGGCGTTGCTAGGTCTACAAAAGATCTGGGGCTAGTGCCCATAGCCGCGAAGTAAAGAAAGTCATACACATGTATATAATTTACACGTGTGTGTATTTATGTATGTATATAGAGATCTATAAATCTATATAGATCTATATATCTATAATTTATAAAAATTTACTGTAGTTACACATCTGAGCGCGGATCCCCTTTACATCAGGGTCCCCAGAGCCCCCCTCATTACAACAGAGTCCTCAGAGAGCCCGCCGTGTCAGGTTTAATTTGAATCTCTGGGTGCCCACCGTCACATAGGTTCTGCCTCCTGGATTGGCTCCCACCTATGATAGGCAGCACATGTCCCAGCATTGGATAAGTGTGCTGTATGTCAAAGGAGCCACACCAGGAGGTGGGACTTTGTAACGGTGGGCACCCGGCGATTCAAATTAAAGCTGACACAGCGGGCGATGCCGGCATGACACCCACCAGTGTGTGGAACCTGGGGCAGGCTGCCCCCCCTCTGCCACAGCACCTGCCCTGCTCACCCTAGAGACTCGGGGCTATGGGCCCCAGATTCGGGGCTATAGCCCCAGAAGCCACCCCCTAGCAACGCCACTGGCTAAGTGGTTAGCACTTCTGATCCATTCAGTTGGTTATTTTTCGTGCGATCACTGCCAGTGACTTTAGCTGCCAGCGGTGATAATTGTGTTCTAACAGCTGGGAAACTTTCCACTGTCAGATTACAATAGAGCAGAGGGAGGGACTGACATTTGATAGGGAAATCAAGCAATTTCCCTTCCTTCAACCACAAGTAAATTGTATAACGTTTGCCTTGCTTTACACTTTTTCTTCTGTAATGCTGGGTGTAATTCCCACTATCTGTTCTTAATCTGTATGCTGGGTGTAAAGCTAGCCATATACAATGAATTTTAGCTTTTAGATGGCTGGAATTGGAACCAGGGTGGTTGTTGGCATCCTCCCGCCCGCTCCGTGGTGGAGAGGCGGGTTCCCACCTTTTGGTCAGGATGTTCCCAAGTTGTCATTTTGTGAAGTCTATCCAAATGCTTTATAGAGGTGAGATCACTGTAGTGATAAATCGTACGAAAAAAAACATATTCTAATAAAAACACATAAATATATACTGTATATAGCAAAAAAATTGAGAATTATTATAAACTGTATAGACACATGCAGTATATAAGTGGGCACACTGTGCAATATTAATCACCTGACCTCCAGATGATTTTACCCCCTTCATGACCAGGGCATTTTTTTCTATTCAGCACTGCGCTACTTTAACTGGCAATTGCACGGTCATGCAACACTCTACGCAAATTAAATTTATATATATTTTTTTCCACACAAATAGAATTTTTGGTGGTATGAGCAGCACTCGGTTTATTTTTTTTTTTATAGAAACAAAAAAAAAAACTGAAAATGTTGAAAAAAATAAATATTTTCTTCTGTTATGAAACATACCGAATAAAAGAATTAAAGGAAAAAAAAAAGGAATGTTATACTGGAATTTACGCAGCTTTACTGGTAATGGAAGTGATTAGCAACTTATAGTGGGACTGTGATAGGGTGGCGTGCAATCTGGTGGTAACAGACTATCTAGGAAGGTCACTAACTGACACTGATATCACTAGTGACACTATTACAGTGATCAGTGAAAATACTGTACAAGGAGACTGTACTAATGACACTGGCTGGAAAGGGGTTAACATCTAGGGGCAATCAAGGGGTTAACTGTGTTCCTAACAATGTATAATGTGTACCGATTTTACTTTACTATCTGGCTGTTTTTTTCTCCCTGCTTTTCAATCAGAAGAAACAGCCAAGCCACTGTTCACCGTACACTGAGTTCTATGTTTTTGTAAACACAGAACTCTGTGTGATCGAAAACATCCAATCAGTTGATTTTGGCTGAAATCATTGGTTAAAATCAGTTGCCAAACTTGCACTGTGTCCGATCACAGCATACGCACCCCAAATCCAGAAGAAGGTTGACCATGTACATGTACTTGATCGTGCCTGAAAATATGAAAAATGTATCAAAGAGTTTCCACATGAATCAATATATATTTCTGTATTTTTATTTGAATTTGTGTAGGATTTATCACTACAGCATTATATTTAAGTGAGAAATCGCTCTGTTTCAGTTACTGCAAGCGTGTGCACAATACAGCAGCAGTGGCATTAGGTTTTTAGGTTGCATGCAGTGTGGAGTTGAGAGTGTGCAGCTGACTATGCCCCTGCTTCCTCCCATCCTCCATTGCTCTCATCTTTACAGCAGAGAGCTGGGGGCACAGTACTGGATGGAGGGCAGGAGCAGGAGGTGCCTCAGTTACCTTTTTGAGCTAACCAGCAGGTGATTGGTTGCTAGGACGTCAAGTGGTCCTAGTAACCAATCACCAGCTTGTCCCGCTCCCCGTTCTGTACATACACGGTCAGGTAGGAGAGTGCTACCTACACAGCCTGTGTATTTGTGTGAGTATAGGGGGGGGGGGATGTTGTGACAGGGACAGAGGACACTGTTGGAGGGGGGACAGAGGACACTGGTTTGGGAAGGGGGGGGGGGTCATGTGAAGGGGACAGAAGACACTTGGGGGGGGGTCATGTGAAGGGGACAGAAGACACTTGGGGGGGGGGGGTCATGTGAAGGGGACAGAAGACACTTGGGGGGGGGGGGGGGGCAGGACACTGCTATGGGGAGACAAAGGATGCTACAGTGGGTGGGGTGTGATAAGGAGGGGCAGAGGACACTTTTTTTTGGGGGGGGGGGCAGGAGACTACTGTGGGTGGGAGGGGGATAGAGGACACTGCTATGTGAGTACCCTTTGCGTTTTTTAAATAAAGCCTCTACTTTATTAAAATTACTACACTATGTGGCACCTTTGTTTCTCTTATGGCTGCTATGCCCCCTGCAACATCTGAGGCATACTGAAGGACAGCTTGAGACCCAGGACTGACCACCATAGGAGACATCACATACATTGATTGATCCATTCATGCTGTAACCTCAGCACAGTGAGGTAAGGGGCCATTGCCCTCCATTATAGGATTGCTGCATGAAGAGGATTGATGGTGTCACCCTACATCTCTCACTTATCTGAGGAAAGCAATGCTAGAATCTAGCTGCTGCCTTCATGTTTCCTATTAAGCACATTTAAGGAGCTGTGTAATTTACTGTTGCTGCACTAAGTCACTTTATCATATGTTTTTTGGACTCTTTATTATTTTTGTGAGCACGGATTGCCTGACACCGGACACTGTTATATCACCCTTAATAGGACTCTTTAAGACATTTATTTGTACACTGCACTGGAGTGCGGATTATGTCATTTTTTATGTATATGCGTATATGTTTTTAAATTCCTTCTGAGGTTTGCACTGTAGGTGAAGGATCTGCTTTAGGCATATCCATAAGTTTAAGTTTATTTATGTACAGTTTTTATAGTGCACCTTTTTTATTTATCAACTTTAGTTGATCTCTCAGGACACCTATAGTAACTTTGCACCTTAGAGTGGTTTATTGCTACATCCGGATTTCCTTTTTTTGTATTATTGATGTGTTGTCACTTCGCATATATACCACCTTATTGTGATTTCTGTAGGCATTCAGAGGCACCCTGTACCTGAGTGCGATTCACTTTTCCTATTTCACCTATTTGATATTCTTTTTATGTATTTTCACTTTTTCCATGTACTTATATTGCCCTCTACACCACAGGTGAAATGCTTGCATCAGTTGTGAATTTATTTTATTCACACACAGCTGTTTTTACATTTGTATGCAGCACATTTTAACAACGGATTATCCATCTTTTTCATTAGGCATGATGCCATCCCACTAGTAATTTGTACTATCTTGTTATATTTATATAAGGACTAGCGCAGCACCATCCACCCTTTGTCTATTTTTAGGTATTTATTAGGGCCTGGTTGGACCCTTTTCGGTGTTAGCTGCTTGTCCCCCCCCCCCCCCCCCCTTTATATCGTTTCCCTATTTTGCATGGTAGCGCAGGAATACCATACTTATCACTGTAAAAGATTGCCTACCCCTGGTTTAAAGTGTCACCCTACTTGGGTCTTACCTCAGCCCAGGGTATGTGCCAGAGGCCCAAGAACATTAGCTGCCTGCTGGAGAGGATTTCTAGAGGTAGATGGGCTTGCAAAGGATGTGAGTAGAAGCAACTTCTGGGCCTTGAAAGAATGATTCATCACACATCAACTAAGGTATCTCAGATTGCTCTAAAAGAGTCAAAAGCCAGATCTAATAGAGAGATTCACTACAACTTACCCTCTGTTCCCACTGGTGTGATTTGTCATGTGATTTGACAGTTCCACATCGCATGACATTGTCGGCAATTGTACCGTTCAAATAGCTGCAACTCAAGTTGCAGCGACTCTGCAAAAGGTTCCTGCATTACTTTTTGCCAATTTTATGTGACTTGCATAGACTTTTGTTGTATGAAGTTGCCAGCCACAATTAAATCAGCAGTGCAAATCGCACTAATGTGCGGCTTTGAAAATGCGCTGAAGTAGCTCGATTTCAAAGCTGCAAAGAAAGACAGACCCTGCAAGGGCAGTCACTGTCAGAGATCTGTCTGGCTGCTCTCACAGGGCCCGTATTTACCAAGAGGCTGCTCTTAATGGGTCAACTGCTACTTTCAGGATACCTGTCCTTTTTTGGGTATCCTGGACCCCTAAACGTTCTCTTCTAGAACTGAGTTCAGCAATAAATAAGGTAAAACAACTAAAGTGAATTATGCTCAATTTATTTTTCTCCCATAATACACCAAGAACCAGACCCTGATATGGAAATAATAGCCACCCACACTATTTAGGGGGTCATTCTGCACCACCCCAAGTGGACCAGTGCTACAAGTGAATATGAAATTGACCAAACATTCACTGCAAGTGAATCAATCACTGTAATGTAAAACAACCCTGGTTTATAAATAAGCCCCATGAATATGAGATAATGCAAACAATGTAGAGACCGCTCTGTAGTAGATCTTACATCATTGTTATCTGATGCCGCGTAAACACAGTCGGAATTTCCGACAACAAATGTTCGATGTGAGCTTGTTGTCAGAATTTCTGACCGTGTGTAGGCTCCATCGGACATTTGCTGTCGGAATTTCCGACAACAAATCCATTGTCGGAGACTCCGATCGTGTGTACTCAATTCCGACGCACAAAATTCCACGCATGCTCGGAATCAAGCCGAAGAGCTGCACTGGCTATTAAACTTCATTTTTCTTGGCTCATCGTACGTGTTGTACGTCACCGCGTTCTTGACGTTTGGAATTTCCGACAACATTTGTGTGACCGTGTGTATGCAAGACAAGTTTGAGCCAACATCCGTCGAAAATAAATACACAGTTTTGTTGTCGGAATGTCCGATCGCGTGTACGTGTTTGTCATCATATGTGTGGCTATGCTAGACACAGTTACTGTATTGCCACTAGTTTGGCCTGTTTTTTTATTTTTTATTTTGTGTTACATTATATGTTGTTCATCCTTAATGCTTTCATACCACAAACTGCTAAAACTTACTTTAAAGAAGGATAACTCTTCCATTAGAGAGAAATCTGCCACTTACACTGTAAAATTCAATTTGAATGATACATGGTTGGTTATATTTCCATTTCTCATGCTTAAAAGCTTCAAAAATTGCATGCAAGTACTTTAAATCACAGTCAATCAGTCACCTGCTCTCTTTATGACAAACTCTTTTGATATTAAGATGAATAAAGTTGTATTTTTTGCAGTCTTCTGAGAATATTTTTTTCCATTCCTTTTTGTCATTTGACATCAAATAACTCATTTGTTTATGTCACAAATCTCTATCAAGCAGATATTACCCGTTATGCGTATTTTTATGCCTTGTCTTATTTTCTGCAGCACGCCTTCACATTTATTATTAAAATACTGCACTTTATTTGCAGTTAGTAAAAACCCGCATTACCAAAAAGGCAAGATGGTATTTTCATAAAAAAGTGTAAATTATAGTTTAGGATACAGCACCCTCTAGTGTTAGAAAATATGTTAGCAAAAAGCTAGCTCTGGTAGCAAGAATGGCTCTAATAACTAACAGATTTTCATGCCACTTCTGTAGGATCAAATACATAGTAATTTATCTGATAGGATTATGTGTTTTAATAGAAAAAAATACCATGCTATGCTTGTTTGTTAGAAATATATAATGTGCTACTTCATTTGCTAATAGGAATGTACGTAAGGGCAGAAAAGGTGGTCAAGTTCTAACAGCAAAATTAAATTTTTAGTTAGAAATGTGGAGGGAGGGGCAACATACTAGTTTTAATATAACCATAACCATATGGCGGTAGGCTATGAACCCAAGAATAAATAGTACTAGCAAGAAAAAAAAGAACAATATAGATTGTTCGAGGATTACCAATCTATATTACAACTAAATACCAAAACAAAGTTAAAAGAACATAGTTTATTACACAATATCCTAAAATTGTCCAGATGAAAATGACTTCAATTCAAATATCAAGGCGTTTAATGGCTACTGTCACAAGTCATATTATCTGTGGATGTGTTTTGCGGACTTCAAGACTTCATATTCACATTTGACAGATGCCTTCTGTGTACAAAATGTGATCTATTAGTCAAAAAAGTACAGGTATAAACATAGACTATACAATGATGTACATTAGAATAAGCACAAACAACGGAAATATCAATATTCACATGTCAATATACAATTAGGCCCATAATGTGGCCAAACACCTTTCCAAATGGGGAGAGGGGAGGAGGGGAGAGAAAGGGGGGAAAAAAAGTAATAGTTTTTACAACACATTCTCCACAAAAAAGAATACTTACAAAAGCAAATTCTCCTAAGGTGAGATTAATGCATGCTCCTAGGCTATAAGGAGGCATATAGGAAACTACTGATGAGAAACAATAACATGGGTACTCAAGGACCCACCACCATGGTCCACAGCAGAGTACAGGACACGCTAAATAGAATCATACATGGATCAAAAATGTGTAATCCATATAACCATATCATTATAGTCAATATGGCAACAGAACTTACCCAATAGAAGAGTCACCCTTCATATTTAACATTAAAGAGGCATCTCTTGAAAACCATAGATATACTGTGTCACCTGAAGATCACATAAGTTATAACATCTGACTCACAGTAGTAGTAGTGTCAAGTAGTATCAAGTTCTAAAAGTACCAGACAGTGCTAAACATTTGCCCACCAGAATGGCTCAGGGACCAGCTTTCGCGGCAGGATTTTGGAGGCTAGTGCCTAGAGGTGCGGTGCAATTTATAACTCAAAGCAGTTTCCTTTTTTTTGTCACAGACTTGCTTTTTACATATGTAAAAAAAAAAAATTCTACAATTATAGTTTGGAGTGATTGGAAAGCAGCAGTCACTTGTTGCTGACTATCCATTCATAGTTACATACTGTAGGTTAAAAAAAAAAGACAAGTCCATCCAGTTCAACAAAAAACAAAACAAACAAACTGATCGAAAACCTCCATGTACACAACCCTATGCCCACAGTTGATTGGTCACAGCAATCACATGGTACAGGACCAGTTAGTGGTTCATCGTCAATAGGGATGAGTTCGATGTTCGAGTCCAACGTAAGTTGGACTTGAACATCGGGTGTTTGTTTGTTCGCCGAACAGCGAACAATATGGGGCACTCGCGGGAAATTTGAGTGCCGTAGAACGCCCCATAATGCACTGCGAGATCGCAGTGCATTAGTGTCTGCTGATTGACCAAAGCATGCACCTGACCTGCCTTTGGCCAATCATGGCTCAGGGGGACTAAGTCCACGCCCCACACTATATAAGGCTGCTTACATAGCGGCCATGTATAGTATGTGACTGTGGATGGAGATAGATTGAGCTAGATTAGGCAGGCAGGGTAGTTAGTTAGTTGCAGTGTATTTGATATATATACACTAGGGATGAGCCGAACACCCCCCTGTTCGGTTCACACCAGAACATGCAAACAGGTAAAAAATTTGTTTGAACACGTGAACACCGGTAAAGTCTATGGGACACGAACATGAATAATCAAAAGTGCTAATTTCAAAGGCTTATATGCAAATTATTGTCATAAAAAGTGTTTGGGGACCTGGGTCCTGCCCCAGGGGACATGGATCAATGCAAAAAAAGTTTTAAAAACGTTCGTTTTTTCGGGAGCAGTGATTTTATTAATGCTAAAAGTGAAACAATAATAGTGTAATATTCCTTTAAATTTCGTACCTGGGGGGTGTCTATAGTATGCCTGTAAAGGGGCGCATGTTTCCCGTGTTTAGAACAGTCTGACAGCAAAATGACATTTCAAAGGAAAAAAAAGTAATTTAAAACTACTTGCGGCTATTCATGAATTGCCGGTCCGACAATACACATAAAAGTTCATTGATAAAAATGGCATGGGAATTCCCCACAGGGAACCCCGAACCAAAATGTAAAAAAAAAATGGCGTGGGGGGTCCCCCTAAATTCCATACCAGGCCCTTCAGGTCTGGTATGGATTTTAAGGGGAACCGCGCGCCAAAATTTAAAAAAAAAAAATGGCGGAGGAAGAAGAAGATGGAGGAAGAAACCCGGAAGATAGAAGAAAGAAGACCCGAAGAAGATGGAAAGGAGAAGACTTTAAATAAAGGAATTGTCAAAAACGGTCTCTTGTCATTTTTAACATGGTCTATGCATATAAGCCTTTAAAAATTAGCACTGCACTTTTGATTTCTCCTATAGACTTTTAAAGGGTGTTCCGCGGCTTTCAAATTTGCCGCGAACAACCCAAATTGTTCGCTGTTCGGCGAACTGGCGAACAGCCGATGTTCGAGTCGAACAGGAGTTCGACTTGAACTCGAAGCTCATCCCTATTAACACCTCAAACAGGCAAAAAGTTCTAGTGAACACTATTAAAGTGGTTGTAAATCCTTACAGGAATAAAAGAACGGCTGCACAAAACAGGAATGTTTCAATGATTTTATTCCAAAAAATAGCAATAAACAGCCAACAAAGACAATGTCCGAACCCAGGAGGTGACGTGTGCATTTCACTCTGACCTCAGTGCTTCTTCAAACCACACACACACACACGCTGGATAATGCAATCTGACAAGGCAATCCTAATACACCCGCATAACCATACCTCTGTGTTACCATATAACATGGCATAGCCCAAAGATTGTTATGATAGTCATACAATATAAGTATAAATATGTTAAAGTGTAAAGGAGAAAAACTTAAAATGACAAATAGCATAATATTGAGAATAATAGAAACTAACCCAAATATATGGATGAGAAGTATAAATAAATTGCTAGAGAAATCGTGTCCTATATTAATAAAAAAAAATGAAATATAACATTCCACATGCAAGTAACGTAGCAATTTGTATATAAAAACAAAAATAAAAAGGAAAGACAAAAGAAAAAACACATCCCAATATCATAAAATAAATCAGTTTGACATTGTGGACGCACAAGAACAAAAAAGATCTCTAAATGGGAAGATGTGGAGTATGTAATGCTAATCGAAACTACTATGTTAAAACCGGTAAGACTAAAAGGCAACATTTCCCCTGGCACACCACATGGTGACCCCAACCTATAGCCATAGAAAAATACTCCACAAAAGACATCCCCTAAGTACAATACAAATAATGTCCACAGTCCCATCAACCCGCTATAATAAATTGTCAGTTAATAGGTATACAATAACCAATTTTGAACATTAAGGGTCCTTTCACACGGGACAGATTCGTGATGATCCGCCCCGTGAACGTCCGCTTGCTCAGCGGGGATCGCTCCGTTGATCCCCGCTGAGCCGGCTGATGACAGGGTAGTCCCTGCACACCGTGCAGGGACCGCCCTGTCAGATCTCCGCTCTCCCCTATGGGGGGATTGGATGAACACGGACCATCTGTCCGTGTTCATCCGATCCGCTCTGCTGACGGATAGAAAAATAGGATTTTCCTCCGTCTGCAGAATCGGACCATAGCGGGGACGGATGATTATCGGGTGTCAGCTATCCCATAGGAATGCATGTATGTCTGTATTTCATCCGAAAACGGATGGATGAAATACGGACATACATGTGAAAGGGGCCTTACGGGTGAAGGAAGAGTGGAGAACATCGTATGGATCAGCGGGTCCACAAAAATATGGCAAGTATCTAATCATGATAGTGGCTAACATCCCACTCAAAGTTGAGACCTGAAGGGATGCAAGTCTGGAGCCGGTTTATCCAGAACATCTCCCTTCAACATAACATCCGGAAGACATCACCCCCCCCCCCTTTTTTGGTGCACACACTTTTTCTAAAAACTGCACTTTCATAGCTTTGTTGTTACCATCATGGCAATCTCTAAAGTGTTTGGCTATGTTGGTTCCCTTATTTTTGACTACACTGTATACATGTTCGTAGAAACGGTCTCGTAGATGTCTCATAGTCCTACCAATGTATTGCATATAGCAAATGTCACGAGTAACTAGATATATAACATAACTTGTGTAACTATTATAAAAGGACCCGATTTCATATTCCCTCTGGTAGGATGATGACCTAAACATATTTCCCCCCAGAACATGGCCACAGTAGGGACATCTTGACGACCCACATTTGAAATTACCTTTGAAATGGCCCTTCTGGGTACTATGTTGATGCCGTAATGCAAGATGTTTGCACATACATCATCAACACACAGAATAAGTAGGTATTTGTTGATGATAGCACAAACCTTACCAAACTCCAAGGTGAATGGTGTAGATAGGGTTAATTTGTTTTTATACAGATCTACTTTCTCACAAACCTGTGGAGTCACCAACTCATCTCTACTCTTAAGTTTTGCAATGCTAGAAGCTCTATTTAGCATCCACTTAGGGTAGCCCCTATCCAGAAATTGTTTGTAGAGCTCACCAGCCTCTATATTGAATTATGAATCATTACTGCAAATGCGTCTTATGCGCAAAAACCTACGGGGATACCCCCCTAATAGTGTGCTTGGGATGTCGAGACCGGGCTGAGAGTAAAGTATTCCCAGATGAAGGTTTCCTACATAGTGTGGTACTTATTCCCAGTCCTTCTCCCATGAGACACACATCTAAATAACAGATCCTATCAGGATCTATTATTCCTGTGAACGCCAAGTTTTTGTCATTGTCATTGAGGTATCGCAAAAACGGGTCAAACATGTCACCACCATCCGTGACAACCAGCAACAGGTCATCAATATACCTTAAGTAGAGTACAATCTGTGATCTAAATGGGTTCTCCACTCCAAAGGGTTCTCCGCTCCCACCAACCCATATAGAGGTTGGCCAAGGAGGGAGAAAATTTGGCTCTCATCCCAGCCCCACACCTGGAGATAAAAGACACCATCAAAAACAAAGTAGTTATGTGTCAGTAGAAATTCCAATACCTCAATGATAAATGCTCGATATTCAATAGTAAAATCAGTGTACGTCTCCAAAATAAAAGGAAATGGCTTTTTTTAGCCAAACCATGGGGAATGGAGGAATACAAACTCGTGACGTCACAAGTGACCCACAAGTAATGATCACTCCAAGAAAGGTTTTGCATTATGTGTAGAAGGTGGTTAGTATTCTTCAAAAAAACAGGTAGCTGTTTGACCAAAGGCTGCAAATGTCCATCCAGCCATTGGCCCAACCTTACATTGAGAGACCCTATGCCCGCTATTATAGGTCTACCTTGTAAGGGGGTGAGCCCCTTATGGGGTTTGGGGAGGTGGTAAAAGGTGGGTAGTGTAGGGTATTCGAGACTCAGCCTCCTTTTTATTCAAAAACCCTGTCTAAAAACTCCTATCCACTAATTCTGTCAAAATGGACTTGTATTTTTTTTTTGTATTGGTGGGATCACTCTTTAACCGACTGTATGTCTGGGTATCAGACTGTTTCATTTAAATAGGAATCAACACCCATGACAACTATTAACCCTTCTTTGTCTGAATTGCTGATAACAATGGACTTATCCTCTTCCAAATTAGTCAGGGCCCGTCTCTGTTTTGAGAGGTTGTCCTGCCAAGGAGAGGTGCCCTCGGACACCTTATGAGCCAGGGATGTGAGGTCCCGTTCCACCATATTTTGGAATCTGTTCATATCTGGTGTCCGAGAATTGACAGGATAAAACTGGGACTTGGCTCTAATGGAAACCGAATCAACATTATAAGAGCAATGATCTCCCGCACTATCCACAACATTCTCCATAGCTAAATCCTCCAAATCCCTCACTGCACATAGTTCCCTAAACCCAAGGTTAACATCATCCTCCTGTGAGGGCACTGGTATCTCCCAACCCTGTACATCACCCCTTTTATCTGCCAAAAAGTAATGCTTTTTAATAGTGAGATTTCTCACAAATTTATTGACGTCTAAAATAGTATCAAAAAGGTTAAAGTGCCTGTTGGGACAAAAAATTTGACCTTTTAACAAGAGGGTGACCTCACTTTGTCAGTATTTTATCTGACAGATTAAGAACATTACAGGGGTTAATTATTTCTTGTGTCCTTATTCTTGAAGGATATTTCTTCTAATCGCCAATCATTTTCTGTTCCTTCCCTGGCGTGTCCTCCTCTTCCCCTGTTGCGATCTCTCTTGTTGGTACCATGCCTGTTTTTTGAAGGGGCAGCTGGGGTACTGGTGTCTCCGAAATTCTTGGGATGGGGTGGTCTGGCAGGTGATGTATGCAATTCGGATAAAGCAGAGCCTTCATCCAGCCCATCTGTCTCTGCATCAGAGAATCTCACATGTTTCTTATGGCCACTAGAGGGAGAGAGATCCACCCCATGACCGCCGACGTTTCCACACAAACATTGGGGGTTATTTACTAAAGGCAAATCCACTTTGCACTACAAGTGCAATCGCTGTAGATCTGAGGGGGACAAGCAAGGAAAATAGAAAACAGAATTTTTGTTTGCACATGATTGGATGATAAAATCAACAGAACTTCCCTTCATTTCAGAGCTTCCCCTCAGATCCGCAGTGATCTACAGCGACCGCACTTCCAAGTGCACTTGTAGTGCAGAGTGGATTTGCCTTTAGTAAATCAACACCATTGTTTGTATTGTAGACGATCTTATCTCAAAGCATCTTTTCTTTTTTTCCAGTAATAATATCATTTTCCAATGAATTTAATTTGTCATTTAATCCCTTGTCAAGATCCATGAACTCCAACACGGTCTGTATAGGCCTGATGGCTTGTTGTATTTCCAAGATTTCCTTTTCCAAGACTTCCATTTCTTTCTTTTTGGAAGCAATTATGATGTCTATCAGAGTAAAGAAGTAGAGAAGGTTTCAGTCCATTGTTTCTTCAATGAAACATCAAAAAAGCTCAAACGTGGGGAATTTTTTCACTCTTGACCCTCTTGGTATATGCTCGAGAGTGATATACTGTGACAGAGCTAGCATCCCAATAAGCCTTTGTTTCTTTAATCATGCTCCTTTCCAATTTACAGAAGCGTAATTTTTTTTTTAAACTTTTTTTGGTGAGTGGGTAGGGGTACAATGTACCCGATACCCATTCACATGGGGGGGGCAGGATCTGGGGGTCCCCTTGTTAAATAAGGTCCCCTTATCTAATAAATTAGATAAGGCCCCCACCCGCAGACTCCAACAACCACCGGCCAGGGTTGTCAGGTAGAGGCCCTTGTTCCCATCAACATGGGGACAAGGTGCTGTGGGGGGCACCCCAAAGCACCCTCCCCATGTTGAAGGCAAGCAGCCTGGTATGGTTCAGGAAGGGGGGGGGAAATCGCTCATCCATCCCCCTTTCCTTCTTGCTCGAATAAGGGTCCGCTTTTTTTTTTCTTAATTCTGGCATAGGGTTCACCTTAACCACTTCATACACTGTATTATATACTCTTCACTGCACTTTCTACCCTGCACTGTATTATATATACTACACTGACTGCCAGTGACGACTGGTGACGTTTTAGGATGGAGGGGTGCCAGACTCAGCCCTTCTTTTGACCCCTCCAACTTCTCATAAGCCCCACCCCTTATAGAATCCACCAACTCAGTCCCCAGTATTCCACTTACTTACACGCATAGTGTCAGGAGTATACAGCTCAGCATCACAGGACAGAGTATACAGCCCAGTGTCACAGGACAGAGTATATAGATCAGCCTCACAGATCAGTGTATATAGCTCAGCATTACAGATAGGTGTATATAGCTCTGCCTCACAGATCAGAGTATATAGCCCAGCATTACAGATGGTGTAAGTAGCCCAGCAATACAGATAGGGTAAGTCGACCAGCAATACAGATATTGTATATAGCCCAGCAATACAGATAGTGTATATAGCCCAGCAATACAGATAGTGTATATAGCCCAGCATACAGATAGTGTATATAGCTCAGCATACAGATAGGTGTATGTAGCACAGCAATACAGATAGGTGTATGTAGCACAGCAATACAGATAATGTACAGTATCTCACAAAAGTGAGTACACCCCTCGCATTTTTGTAAATATTTGATTATATCTTTTCAAGTGACAACATTGAAGAAATTACACTTTGCTACAATGTAAAGTAGTGAGTGTACAGCCTGTATAACAGTGAAAATTTGCTGTCCCCTTAAAACAACTCAACACACAGCCATTAATGTCTAAACCGCTGGCAACAAAAGTGAGTACACCCCTAAGTGAAAATGTCCAAATTGGGCCCAATTAGCCATTTTCCCTCGCCGTTGTCATGTGACTCGTTAGTGTTACAATGTCTTAGGTGTGAATGGGAAGAAGGTGTGTTAGATTTGGTGTTATTGCTCTTACTCTCTCATACTAGTCACTGGAAGTTCAACATGGCACCTCATGGCAAAGAACTCTCTGATGATCTGAAAAAAAGAATTGTTGCTCTACATAAAGATGGCCTAGGCTATAAGGAAATTATCAAGACCCTGAAACTGAGCTGCAAAACGGTGGCCAAGACCATACAGCAATTTAACAGGACAGGTTCCACTCAGAACAGGTCAACCAAAGAAGTTGAGTGCACGTGCTCAGCATAATATCCAGAGGTTCTCTTTGGGAAATAGATGTATGAATGCTGCCAGCATTGCAGCAGATGTTGAAGGGGTGGGGGGTCACCCTGTCAGTGCTCAGACCATATGCTGCACACTGCATCAAATTGGTCTGCATGGCTGTCGTCCCAGAAGGAAGCCTCTTCTAAAGATGATGCACAAGAAAGCCCGCAAACAGTTTGTTGAAGACAAGCAGACTAAGGACATGGATTACTGGAACTATGCCCTGTGGTGTGATGAGACCAAGAAACTTATTTGGTTCAGATGGTATCAAGCGTGTGTGGTGGCAATCAGGTGAGGAGTATAAAGAAAAGTGTTTCTTGCCTACAGTCAAGTATGGTGGTGGGAGTGTCATGGTCTGGGGCTGCATGAGTGCTGCCGGCACTGGGGAGCTACAGTTCATTGAGGGAACCATGAATGCCAACATGTACTGTAACATAATCAAGCAGAGCATGATCCCCTCCCTTCGGAGATTGGGCTGCAGGGCAGAATAACGACCACAAACACACCTCCAAGACGACCACTGTCTTGCTAAAGAAGCTGAGGGTAAAGGTAATGTACTGGCCAAGCATGTCTCCAGACCTAAACCCTATTAAGCATCTGTGGGGCATCCTCAAACAGAAGGTGGAGGAGCACAAGGTCTCTAACATCCACTTGCTCCGCTGTGTCGTCATGGAGGAGTGCAACCTGTGAAGCTCTGGTGAACTCCATGCCCAAGAGGGTTAAGGCAGTGCTGGAAAATAATGGTGGCCACACAAAATATTGACACATTGTCTGAAAAGGACTGTTTGTTGCAATAAAGAGACACTATTGACTCCTAATAAATACACCTGGATGACAGGGAAGCCTAAAAAAATAAGCTGAAGGCTTCTCAATCAAAGTAGATGCAGTTCTTTTCAAATAAACAGGATAACATTTAGAGTCAAATATGTTATTACATTTTACAAGATAAAACAACAGTACATGGGTAATGATCAGATGTTCTGTACAATAGGCAATACAGTGTGAGATCCACATCTAATACATGACAGTGCATAATCCAGTAGGGTATGCAAGCGTACCCGTTTTTCAAAAAATGGTGGTTGAAACCATGGTGTATTGCATGACAAATTATAGAAAATGGGGGAGTAAACAACTGAGAAGCAGTCAATGGAACATAGGAATAGAGAAGGCGGGGGGGGGGGGGGGGAAGAGAAAAAAGGAAAGTGAGAGAGAGAGAAGGAGGGGGGGTAGGTGTAGTGAGGAAGAAGGGAGGGTTGAGCAGACCCCTA
Organism: Lithobates septentrionalis; assembly: GCA_037952835.1. NCBI lineage: Eukaryota > Metazoa > Chordata > Amphibia > Anura > Ranidae > Lithobates > Lithobates septentrionalis. The sequence continues at coordinate 17,117 of JBBDGP010003968.1, read as the reverse complement.
CGGAACAGGCTGGGAAGATAGGGTCCGGGGGCGAGTCCAGATTAGTTATGAGGTGTCAACATTGCCTTTAGGGAGTATGAGGTAGAATATTTGATCCAAATAAGCCAGAGGGTTTTAAACTTGACGATGGTGTCATTGTCTAGGGCTATCATTTCCTCCATACGCATGATGTCGTTGACTGCCGAGACCCAGGCAGATAGGGGTGGGGTGGTAGTGGTCTTCCAGGAAAGGGGGATAAGTTGTCTGGCGGCTGATAGAAGCGTAGCAGGTTACGTTTCTGGGAGGCTATGGAGCCAGGGAGCATCGATAATAGAGCTATCTCTGGGGATGGTATCATTGGCCGATCATATAGAATGGGAAAACATTTAAATAAAACTATACCTCTGTGTTTACGAGAACTTCAGAGATCACAAACATGGAACTGTGGAAAGGACATGCCTATTTGCCCAGGTGAGGAAGAATCAATATTCTTGGATAATTTAAACAATGACACGTTTTGTTTCCAATGTAAAAGAGACATACAGTATCTATATATACATATCAAATCCTAACATTTAAAATATGTGGACACTGTACAACGGACATCCAACTAGGAATATTAGCATGTTTATTGATGTACAACCTCCATAGTCCATAATATGCTAAGATGGAACTATGGAGCTTTTATTCATGTATTGATGAGAATATTCTAATAAGAACTGCAACATTTCCGCAGATAAGTTGTACGAGGAGGATTTCGATTTTGTGGTCATTTCAGAGACTTGGTTCAACAGCTCTCATGATTGGCTGGCAACCATTCAAGGGTATACCCTATATTGCAGGGATAGAGAGGGTAAAAAAGGGGAGGGGTATTCCTGTATATCAAGAATAATGTACAAATGAATGTGAGAGATGACAACACTAAGGGAGCTAGGGAGGAGGTGGAATCCTTATGGGTAGAGCTCCAAAGGGATGAAACTAGGGGAAAATAATACTGGGAGTATGCTATAGGCCCCCTAACCTGAGGAAGGAGACGGACCTTCTATCACAATTTGGATTAGCAGCAAGGATGGGAAGTGTCATCATAATGGGGGATTTTAATTATCCAGACATAGACTGGGCCGTAAGGAACCGCGCATTCATCTAAGGCTCGCCAGTTTCTTAAATTTCTTGCAGGACAATTTCATGGGTCAGGTGGTAGATGCACCAACTAGAAACAAAGCGTTACTAGACCTGATTACCAACAATACAGCCCTGATCACGGATGTGGAAATAAGGGGCAATTTATGAAACAGCGATCACAGGTCAATTAGCTTCAGTATAAATCACACAAATAGGAAACATAAGGGGAATACAAACACGCTGAATTTCAAAAGAGCCAACTTCCCTTAACTACGAACTTTGCTAGAAGATATACATTGGGATAAAATCTTAGGAACAAAGAACATGGAGAAGAGATGGGTTTGCTTTAAGAGCATATTAAATAAGGGCATGAGCCAGTGCATCCCATTGGCAAATACATTTAAAAGAGCGAACAAAAGTCCTGGATGGCTTAACTCCAATGTAAAAATGCATACAAAGCAAAGGGGAAGGCCTTCAAAAAAATACAAGGCTGTCAGGACCTTGGTAGGAGACCGAGTTGCTGAGAGGGCTCCCCTTGCGGCCGAGTGCAGCACAACCCTGAATATGGTACAGGGATGTGGTGCTCACAGAAGCACGGGTTGCCTGAAAGTAGGAGCCGGTGTTGGTGGCTTGATAGAGAAAGTCCGAAGAGGCAACGTGCTTAGGGTTCAAAAGAGGGGACCAATGGAAGTCCAATAGGGAAATCCGAAGCCAGGCCAGGGGGTCAAACACAGGTAAGCAGTCCGGGAATCAAGCAACAAGTCCAGGTACAGGAGACAGAGGAATGCGGAGTCCGTTAGCCAAGCTGGGGTCAGATGCAGGAAGCAGGCAGGGAAAGTCAGAAGCAAGCCAGTGGATAAGCCAGGAGATTCAGGGGAGTCGATAACAAGCCGGGTCGGTACACAGGAAGTCAGGACAACAGGAATCACAATCACAGGAACACAGGAAGAGCTGACGATAATCCAGCAATGTGGCACTGTCAGTGGAACGTTTAAATAGACAAGGCGTAGTATCACGTCGTACGCGCACCGTTCCGTTCGTGCGATCGTAACATTGCGACGTTGCTACGCACGCGCATTCGTCCGAATGTGGCGCCAGGCGTTCGCCTAGTAGAAGCATTGCACACCGTGTGCGTTGATGCGCGTTATCGCGACCTTGCCTGTGCTGGTTTGCTAGCCTATTTCCCTGACAAAGGCTGAGGGATCATCATCAGCATTCAGACTTTACAAAGAATGCAAAAAGAAATGTAAGGGTGCAATTAGGGCAGCTAAGATAGAACACGAAAGACACATAGCGGAGGAGAGCAAAAAAAATCCCAAGAAATTCTTTAAGTATATAAACAGTAAAAAAGGGAGGACAGACCATATTGGCCCCATAACGAATGAGGAAGGAAATCTGGCTACAAAGGATGGGGAGATGGCGAAGGTATTGAATTTATTCTTCTCCTCAGTCTTCACGAGGGAATCAGGGGGCTTCAGTAACCAAAACTGCAGTGTTTATCCACATGACACATCAAAGGAAGCACCCTTATGGCTAACAGAGGACAGAATTAGAGATAGACTTGGAAAACTTAACATTAATAAGTTATCGGGACCAGATGGCCTGCACCCGAGGGTCCTTAGGGAACTCAGTCAAGTAATTGCCAGACCATTGTTCCTAATTTTTACTGACAGTCTACTGACTGGAATGGTGCCAGCTGATTGGAGAAAAGCCAATGTAGCACCAATATTTAAAAAAGGGCCAAAAAACATCCCTGGGAATTACAGACCAGTTAGCCTAACATTAATAGTATGCAAGCACTTGGAGGGCACGATAAGGGACTATATACAAGATTTTAGTAAAGAAAATGGTATTATTATCAGTAATCAGTATGGATTCATGAAGAATCGTTCTTGCCAAGCCAATCTATTAACCTTCTATGAGAAGGTGAGCTGCACCTTGTACTGTACAAAGTAAGCTCTGTTGGAATGGACCATAGGGTGAGTACATGGATTGAAAACTGGCTACAAGGGTGAGTTCAGAGGGTGGTGATAAATGGGAAGTACTCAGAATGGTCAGGGGTGGAAAGTGAGGTCCCCCAGGGTTCTGTGCTGGAACCAATCCTATTTAATTTGTTCATAAACGACCTGGAGGATGGGATAAACAGTTCAATCTCTGTATTTGCGGACAAGACTAAACTAAGCAGGGCAATAACTTCTGCGCAGGATGTGGGAACCTTGCAAGAAGATCTGAACAAATTAATGGTGTGGGCAACTACATGACAAATGAGGTTTAATGTGGAAAAATGTAAACTAAGGCATTTGGGTGTCAAAAATATGAATGCAATCTACTCACTGGGGGGAGAACCTCTGGGGGAATCAAGGATGGAAAAGGACCTGGGGGTCCTAGTAGATGATAGGCTCAGCAATGGCATGCAATGCTAAGCTGCTGCTAACAAAGCAAACAAAATATTGGCATGGATTAAAAAGGGGATTAACTCAAGAGTTAAAGTGATAATTCTCCCACTCTACAAGACGCTGGTCCAGCCTCACCTAGAGTATGCTGTCCAGTTCTGGGCACCAGTCCTCAGGAAGGATGTACTGGAAATGGAGCGAGAAAAGAGAAGGGAAACAAAACTAATAAAGGGGGAGGATATTATTTATGAAGAAAGGTTGTGAGCACTGAACTCATTCTCTCTGGAGAAGAGATACTTGAGAGGGGATATTATTTCAATTTACAAATACCATACTGGTGACCCCACAATAGGGATAAAACTTTTCCGTGGAAGGGAGTTTATTAAGACACGTGGCCACTCATTAAAATTAGAAGAAAAGAGGTTTAACCTTAGCAATGAATACAAAGCTTCCCCTGATTGGCAGAGTCAGAAAGGTGGGCTGATTATGTCAGAACCTCTGACTTAGCCAATCAGAGGAAGCTTTGTATTCATTGATAGAATACATAGCTTTCTCTGAACGGCTGAGCGCCGATTAGATAGACACTACTGTGTTCCGGCTATGAGACTGGAAGTCTCGGTTTAAACCCAGAACACAGTTTTTTTCCTGTGTTTCTGCAAAGCAGGAACATGGATCTTTGCCTTCCACTAGTCAAAGCACCTCCCACACAGAGAGTAAGCACAGGTTAGGCACACAGTTAACCCTTTGATCGCCCCTGATGTTAACCCCTTCCCAGCCAGTGTCATTAGTACAGTGACAATGCATATTTTTTTAGCACCGATTAGCACTGTATTAGTGTCACTCGTCCCCAAAAAGTCTCCAAAGTGTCAGTTAGGTGTCGGATTTGTCCACCGCAATATCGAAATCCCGCTATAAGTCGCTTATCGCTGCCATTACTAGTTAAAAACGTTGTAGACGCTATAACTTTTGCGCAAACCAATCAATATACGCTTATTAGGATTTTTTTTACCAAAAATATGTAGCAGAATACATATTAGCCTAAATTGATGAAGACATTTTTTGTAGGTGTGGGCGGTTTGCTTCAAGTGAAATTTTAAAACAGATAATCCAGCCATATGCTAGTTTAAGGGCTTCCTGCCCATGTTTATTTGGTCAGCAAACACAGCATACAGGAAAGACTTTCCTCGCAGGGGTAGAAAACATAGTTCCAAAACAAAAGTCCATCAAATGAATATAAGCCTCCTGGCTAATAGATAGACCTCACTGGGTCTGCTTCAGTCCTGCAGGCATATTCCCTCACAGCCCGCTCCTTCGCTCTCAGCTCCACTCTGATTAAACCCAGGTAAGGCAAAATTATACCCCAGATGGGGAGCAAGGTGTGGCCAGTGCTTAACCCCTTGCTGCCTACAGACCTCTCACTGCCATCCATTTACCTTAAGAATCTCAAGATTCTATGGGGCAGGTATACTCCATCGATAACTGACAAGGGCTGTTTGTCACATTGGATATGTTTTATAGCAGAAAGTAAAAAATGTTTTTTTTTTTTCCAAAATTGTCGCTCTTTTTTTGTTTATAGCGCAAAAAATAAAAATTACGGAGATGATCAAATACCACCAAAAGAAAGCCCTAGTTGTGGGAAAAAAAGGACAAACATTTTTATTTGGGTACCGCTCAATTGTCGATTAACTGCTTACCGCCCGCCCCACTGTCAAAAGACGGTGGGGCGGTGCGGCTCTCATTCTGGGATGACATCATATGACGGCGTCCCAGAATGGCCGCTCTCACGTGCCCGCGGGGGCACGCAGCACGGCGATCTCGGCCGTGCCATGGTGCTAGGACACGGCGCGACCCCAGTCTTTGTAAAGAGCCGTGTCTGTGGCTCTTTAACCATGTTATCGGCTGTGTCTAATCACAGTTGGTCACATGTAAAAACAGAGATGCCGGTAATTGGCTCTCCTCGCCTCACACTGACAGTGTGTGTGGCGAGGAGAGCTGATCAGCGGCATCTCCACGCAGGGGGACATCTAGGAATGTAATCAGGGCACTGATCATCAGTGCCCTGATTACAATATAGCAATATAATGTCACCAGTGCCCACCATTGCCCACCAGTGGCAGGAATCAGTGCCCACCACTGCCCACAAGTGCCACCAATCAGTGCCCATTAGCGATGCCAGTCAGTGCTGGCAATCAGTGCCGCCTATCAGTGCTGCCCATCAATGCCCATCATTGCTGTCGATCAATGCCCATCAGTGTTGCCCATCAGTGCCACCCATCAATGCCCATCAGTGCCCATCAGTACCGCCTATCCGTGTCACCTATCAGTGCTCACCAGAGCCGCCTATCATTGCCCATCAGTGGCACCTAACAGTGCCCATCAGTGCCACCTATCAGTGCTCATCAGTGCCACATATCAGTGCCACCTATCCGTGCCCATAAGTGCAGCATATTAGTGCCTCCTCATCAGTGCCACCTAATCAGTGCCCATTAGTGCCACCTCATCAATGCCCACCAGTTCAGACTATCAGTGCCGCCTCAGCACACATCAGTGAAGGTGAAAAATGACTTTGTTACAAAATTTACTGACAGAAAAAAAAAGTAAAAAACATTTTTTTTTTCAAAATTTTTGGTCTTTTTGTAAATAATAAAAAACCCAGCAGTGATTAAATACTACCAAAAGAAAGCTCTATTTGTGTGAAGAAAATGATAACAAATTTGTTTGGGTACAGTGTAGAACGACCGCGCAATTGTCATTCAAAGTGCGACAGCGCTGAAAGCTGGAAAATGGCCTGGGCAGGAAGGGGGTGTAAGTGCCCTGTAGGCAAGTGGTTAAAATAACAGAATGCTATATCGCAAAAAATGACCTGATCAGAAAGAGGGGTAAACCTTCCGGAGGTCAAGTGGTTAAACCTTGGCCATAAACGTATTTCATCTGTGTATTTAGATGTTTGCAAGGAGTTAGGCGCCTTTCACACGGACGGCTATTCTGCCGCAGTTAAAAGCACGTTTTTTTCCTGTGAAATTCAAGACTCCAGGCACTGCGATCAGCTGCATTTGCACAGTGCGATTAGCTGCGGTTGCCAGTGTGATTAGCTGCGGTTGCGTTTAGCTGCGGTTTGCCATTCCCATGGCAACCCGACAGGGTACCAACTCACACTGCTTGGTATGAATCTTGAGGGGGAACTCCCCACCAAATTTTAAATAAAAAACCGGCGTGGGTTCCCCCCCAGGGGCATACCAGGCCCTTCGGTCTGGTATGGATGTTAAGGGGAACACCCTACGCCGAAAAAACAGCGTGGGGTTCCCCCAAAATCCATAACAAACCCCGATCCGAGCACGCAGCCCGGCCGGTCAGGAAAGGGGATGGGGACAAGCGAGCGCCCCCTCCTGAACTGTACCAGGCCGCATGCCCTCAACATGGGGGGTGGGTGCTTTGGGCGAGGGGGCGCCCTGCGCGGCCCCCCCACCACAAAGAACCTTGTCCCCATGTTGATGAGGACAAGGGCCTCTTCCCGACAACCCTGGCCGTTGGTTGTCGGGGTCTGCGGGCGGGGGGCTTATCGGAATCCGGGAGCCCCCTTTAATGAGAGGGCCCCCAGATCCCGGCCCCCCACCCTATGTGAATGAGTATGGGGTACATGGTACCCCTACCCATTTACCTAGGGAAAAATTGTCAATAATAAAACACACTACACAGGTTTTTTAAAGTAATTTATTTGACAGCTGGGGGGGGTCTTCTTCCGGCTTCGGGGGTCTTCTTCTGACTTCAGGGGTTTCTTCGGTTCCTCTTCTCCCGGCATCCGGTTGGTTCTTCTACGCCGTCTCTGGCCTCTTCTCCCGGTGTTCCAGTTCTTCTGCCAGCTCCTCCGCTATCTTCATGCCGCTCTTTTGCTAGCGGAGGTCCGGACTTCTGGCTTCTTGGCTTCTTCCCTCTTCTCTGCTTCCGATGTTGACACGACGCTCTCTCTGGCTAGAATGCTCTCTGTGCGCTCCGCTCTGACTTATATAGGCGGAGACCCCGCCCCCTTATGCCGTCACAGTCCCTGGGCATGCTGGGACTGTGACGTTTTAAGGGGCGTGGTCACCGGGCTCCTCCGCAGCAGACCGGGCTCCTCCGCTAGCAAAAAGAGCGGAAAAAGAGCAGAAGATAGCAGAGGAGCCCGGCTGAAGACCCGGAGAGCGCGGAGAAGAACCGGAGAGACCCCCGAAGCCAGAAAAAGACCCCCGAAGCTGTCTAATAAATTACTTTAAAAACCTGTGTAGTGTTTTTTTATTGACACTTTTTCACTAGGTGAATGGGTAGAGGTACCATGTACCCCATACTCATTCACATAGGGTGGGGTGCCGGGATCTGGGGGCCCCCTTATTAAAGGGGGCCCCCGGATTCCAATAAGCCCCCCGCCCGCAGCCCCCGACAACCAACGGCCAGGGTTGTCGGGAAGAGGCCCTTGTCCTCATCAACATGGGGACAAGGTGTTTTGTGGTGGGGGGGCCGCAGGGCACCCCCTCCCTCAAAGCACCAACCCCCCATGTTGAGGGCATGCAGCCTGGTACGGCTCAGGAGGGGGGGCGCTCGCCCGTCCCCACCCCCTTTCCTGACCGGCCGGGCTGCGTGCTGGGATAAGGGTCTGGTATGGATTTTGGGGGGGACCCCATGCAGTTTTTTTGGCGTAAGGGGTTCCCCTTAACATCCATACCAGACCGAAGGGCCTGGTATGCCCCTGGGGGGGAACCCACGCCGTTTTTTTATTTAAAATTTGGCGTGGAGTACCCCCTCAAGATTCATACCAAACAGTGCCGGGCGTTGGCGGGGATCCGAGTCGGATCCCCGTGCTTGTCGCTCATTGGAAAAGGAAAAATAATTTTTCCTCTCCCGATGAGCAGCTCGGCGCTGTTATCCGCAGCTGACACAGTGCACTGCGAATACCTGCGGTTATGTGTGGATAGCTGCGCTAAATTGCTCCTGGACGCAGTCAATTCTATTTTTTCTAGCCGCACAGAACCGCATGTATCGAATTCGCAGCTAAACGCAGTGTGTGAATGGGGCCATAGGAAAGCATTGTGTGCTTTTAGCTGCGGTAGAAAATTAGAAAATCCTCAGCTAAAAGCACCATTCTATCCATCCGTGTGAAAGGGGCCTTAAGGTTTAGTGAGTGAGCTTTAAAGACGGCTGCAGTCAGATGTGGCTAAATGTGTATATTTAAAGTCCAGACACTGCCACATGATCATTAGGTTATCAGCCCTTGCAGGCAATGTCCTCTAGGACAAGCGCTGTACCCTTTTTATAAAGATATATACAGTATATACACAGTACAGGCCGACTTTGCCGCATTGAGGGGCCAGTGGATGGGGCCATGTATTGTAAAATCTTGGATTTGAACCTTCTTCCCTCAGCCAGAACACTGAAGATGGGTCATTGATGGGTCCTCCAGCATGACAATGACCCAAAACATACAGCTAAGGCAACAAAGGAGTGGCTCAAGAAGAAGCAGATTAGGGTCATGGAGTGGCCTAGCCAGTCTCCAGACCCTGATCCTATAGAAAATGTATGGATGGAGCTGAAACTTTGAGTTGCCAAGCGACAGCCAAGAAACATTAAGGATTTAGAGAAGAATTGTGAAGAGTGGACCAAAATCCCTCCTGAGATGTGTTCAAACCTGGTCAATAACTACAAGAAATGTCTTACTTCTGTGGTTGCAAGCAAGGGTTTCGCCACAAAGTACTGAGTCGTCATGTTTTGCTTGGGGATCAAATACTTATTTTACTCACTGAACTGCAACTTAATTTATAGCATATGTTTTATGTGTTTTTCTAGATTTTTGGTCGATATTCAGTCGCTGTCATGATAAAAATTATAGACCCTTTATTTCTTTGTAAGTGGCAAACTTACAAAATCTGCAGGGGATCAAATAATTATTTTCTCCACTGCATAGAGAGAGAGAGAGAGAGTTAATGTTTGACATGTCTACCTTTCCATTGCTGAGGGACATTTATAAAAAGTCATGCAGGAAAGCAGATGCTTTTTCTCCAGAGTGAATGCATTTTTTTTGGTTATTTTCTTCTTTTTCATATTTACATGTTATGTGCCTTTTGCTGTTTTGCAACATACAGTGCCTTGAAAAAGTATTCACACCCCTTGAAATTTTCCACATTTTGACATGTTACAATCAAAAAAGTGTAAATGTATTTTATTAAAAATTTATGTGATAGACCAACACAAAGTGGCGCATAATTGTGAAGTGGAAGGAAAATGATAAATGGTTTCAAAATGTTTTACAAATAAATATCTGAAAAGTGTAGCATGCATTTGTATTCAGCCCCCATTACTCTGATACCTACCCTAACTAAAATCTAGTGGGTCCAATTGCCTTCAGAAGCCACCCAATTAGTAAATAGAGTCCACCCATGTGTAATTTAATCTTAGTATAAATACAGCTGTTCTGTGAAGCCCTCAGAGGTTTGTTAGAGTACCTTAGTGAACAAACAGCATCATGAAGGCCAAGGAACACACCAGACAGGTCGGGGATAAAGTTGTAGAGAAGTTTAAAGCAGGCTTAGGTTTTAAAAAAATATCCCAAGCTTTGAACATCTCACAGAGCACTGTTCAATCCATCGTCCGAAAATTGAAAGATTATGGAACAACTGCAAACGTACCAAGACATGGCCGTCCACCTAAACTGACAGGCCGGGCAAAGAGAGCATTAATCAGAGAAGCCAAGAGGCCCATGGTAACTCTGGAGGAGCTGCAGAGGATCTACAGCTCAGGTGGGAGAATCTGTCCACAGGACAACTGTGGACAACCACAAATCTGGCCTTTATGGAAGAGTGGCAAGAAGAAAGCCATTGTTGAAAAAAGCCATTAGAAGACCCGTTTGCAGTTTGTGAAAAGCCATGCGGGGGACACAGCAAACATGTGGAAGAAGGTGCTCTGGTCAGATGAGACCAAATATGAACTTTTTGGCCTAAAAGCAAAACGCTATGTGTGGCATAAAACTAACACTGCACATCGCCCTGAACACACCATCCCCATCGTGAAACATGGTGGTGGCAGCATGATGTTGTGGGGATGCTTTTCTTCAGCGGGGACAGGGAAGCTGGTCAGAGTTGATGGGAAGATGGATGGAGCCAAATACAGGGCAATCTTAGAAGAAAACATGTTATGCCGCGTACACACGAGCGGACATTACGGCGGACTTTGCCCGGCGGACTGGATTTCGTCGGACAATTCGATGTGTGTGGGCTCCAGCGGACTTTGTTTTCTCAAAAGTTCGACGGAATTAGATTTGAAACTTGTTTTAAATTTATCCGTTGAAATCGAGTCCGGTCGAAAAGTCCGCCGTCTGTATGCTAGTTCGACGGACAAAAAGCCACGCTAGGGCAGCTATTGGCTACTGGCTATGAACTTCCTTGTTTTAGTCCGGTCGTACGTCATCACGTACGAATTCGACGGACTTTGGTGGATTGTGTGTAGGCAAGTCCGTTCATTCACAAAGTCCGTCGGAAAGTACGTCGAAAAGTCCGCCGGGCAAAGTCCGCCGTAATGTCCGCTCGTGTGTACGCGGCATTAGAGTCTGCAAAAGACTTGAGGCTGGGGCGGAGGTTCACCTTTCAGCAGGACAACAACCCTAAACATACAGCCAGAGCTACAATGGAATGGTTTAGATCAAAGCATATTCATGTGTTAGATTGGCCCAGTCAAAGTCCAGACCTAAATCCAATTGAGAATCGGTGGCAAGACTTGAAAATTGCCGTTCACGGACACTCTCCATTTAATCTGACAGAGCTTGAGCTATTTTTCAAAGAAGAATGGGCAAAAATGCACTCTCTAGATGTGCAAAGCTGGTAGAGACAGCCCCAAAAAGACTTGCAGCTGTAAGTGCAGAGAAAGGGGGTTCTACAAAGTATTGACTCAGGGGGGCTGAATACAAATGTACGTCACACTTTTCAGGTATTTGTAAAAAATTCTGAAAAACATTTATCATTTTCCTTCCACTTCACAATTATGTGCCACTTTGTGTTGGTCTATCACATAAAATCCCAATAAAATACATTTATGTTTTTGGTTGTAACATGACAAAACATGGAAAATTTCAAGGGGTATGAATACTTTTTCAAGGCACTGTAAATACCCCAATTGTAGCTATTTTTATAAATGTCTCTATTATTCCATGTTGTATTTTTTTGCAGGCTGCATAATATTCCCTAAAACCACCTACATAGCATGTATAATACTGTTAACATTTTTCACAAAAAAAAAATCTTTATTATGGTTATCTTGAGAAATAAATAATTTTGAGCGTTAATGATGGTGTTTGTCAGTTTACAAAAAGCACAAATATGTTTGCTTTGTAACCCTTTTTGTAATCTATTAATACCTTATTAAGAAAATATGTCTGAAAAATCTAAGATTTAAAGCATTTATCCCAAAATACATTTCAGTTTATATGCCAAAAAATGTTGTGGCTGGCTTTAAAATCGGAATCGCTAACTAGCAGCTGGTGCTTTGAGGAATGTAAAGCATGCATAGTTGAATCACTCTATGGAATGTTATGAAAATAGTCCATGCTCAGACAAGTAAATGCAAAAGGGATTTGTGAGAAAGACAAAAGTCATAATTATTTGAGATTCGTTATCAAAACACTGTAAATTGAAAGAGGCCATACTTTGGGCTGTATTTTACACTGTATGCATGTAATTGCTTGTGCTAATATTTTCATGTGTACCAGCGTGCAGTGCTAATGCAGCCTGTTGGCCACCGCCAGATGACATTTAAATACCAACAAAGTGTAGTCAGTGGAGCCTGTGCTTTTGATGACACACTTGATGGTTACGTGTTGGCCCTGAGTAGCCATCCGTTTCCCAGCAACCAAGGATACTAGGTAGCAGGAGCCATCTGCATTCTAGCAACCAAGGACACTAGGCGGCAATGGTCATTTGCATGCTAGCAGCTTAGGAAGCTAGATGGCAAAGGTGGCCTGCATCCCAGCAACCAGGGACACTAGGCGGCAGGGGCTGCCTGTTTCCTAGCAACCTATAATGCTAGGTGGCAATAGCAGCCTGCATCCTAGCAACCAAGAACAGAAGGTGGCAGGAGCTGACTGTGTTCCAGTAACATAGGTCACTAGGTAGCAGCGGTCACCTGCATCAGGGCCGATCCTGGGCGGGTGCAGTGCACCCAGGCACCGTAGAGGTGGGGGTGCTGAAGTCCCAGAGTGCTCCCCTCCCTCCTCCTCCTCTCTTTGTCTGTGTCCAGAGGCGGCTCTCTCCACCGGCAACTGACAGGAGCAGATCAGAGGAGGAGAGACTGAGGGAGAGAGGGAGAGAGAGAGAGAGAGCCAGGAGCCTGGGAAAGCTTTCAGGGAAGTTCACCCAGGACTCCAAAGGGAGAGCACAGTGCTGAGGGAACACCTTTAGAGAGAGAACCCCGCTGCCCTGCGCCACCAGAGGGAAAGCCACACAGCCTAGCACCATCCCTGGTGGGGAAAGGAATGGAGTCATTGCCAGAATACAAATCTGGGCACTACCCAGCTGAGTCGCCACGGGCAATTCAGAGTGAGCTGACTCCTGATCAGAGGAACCGTTGTTGCTGTATCGCTGGGTCAGGTGAGAGGGCCGATCGGCCATTATCTACTAACGTCCATAGGATCTGCAGTCTCTGACCATCTCCTGTATGAGATCTGCAGTCTCTGACCGTCTCCTGTATGAGATCTGCAGTCTCTGACCGTCTCCTGTAGTATGTCTGCAGTCTCTGACCGTCTCCTGTAGTATGTCTGCAGTCTCTGACCGTCTCCTGTAGTATGTCTGCAGTCTCTGACCGTCTCCTGTAGTATGTCTGCAGTCTCTGACCGTCTCCTGTAGTATGTCTGCAGTCTCTGACCGTCTCCTGTAGTATGTCTGCAGTCTCTGACCGTCTCCTGTAGTATGTCTGCAGTCTCTGACCGTCTCCTGTAGTATGTCTGCAGTCTCTGACCGTCTCCTGTAGTATGTCTGCAGTCTCTGACCGTCTCCTGTAGTATGTCTGCAGTCTCTGACCGTCTCCTGTAGTATGTCTGCAGTCTCTGACCGTCTCCTGTAGTATGTCTGCAGTCTCTGACCGTCTCCTGTAGTATGTCTGCAGTCTCTGACCGTCTCCTGTAGTATGTCTGCAGTCTCTGACCGTCTCCTGTAGTATGTCTGCAGTCTCTGACCGTCTCCTGTAGTATGTCTGCAGTCTCTGACCGTCTCCTGTAGTATGTCTGCAGTCTCTGACCGTCTCCTGTAGTATGTCTGCAGTCTCTGACCGTCTCCTGTAGTATGTCTGCAGTCTCTGACCGTCTCCTGTAGTATGTCTGCAGTCTCTGACCGTCTCCTGTAGTATGTCTGCAGTCTCTGACCGTCTCCTGTAGTATGTCTGCAGTCTCTGACCGTCTCCTGTAGTATGTCTGCAGTCTCTGACCGTCTCCTGTAGTATGTCTGCAGTCTCTGACCGTCTCCTGTAGTATGTCTGCAGTCTCTGACCGTCTCCTGTAGTATGTCTGCAGTCTCTGACCGTCTCCTGTAGTATGTCTGCAGTCTCTGACCGTCTCCTGTAGTATGTCTGCAGTCTCTGACCGTCTACTGTAGTATGTCTGCAGTCTCTGACCGTCTCCTGTAGTATGTCTGCAGTCTCTGACCGTCTACTGTAGTATGTCTGCAGTCTCTGACCGTCTACTGTAGTATGTCTGCAGTCTCTGACCGTCTACTGTAGTATGTCTGCAGTCTCTGACCATCTCCTGTACTATGTCTGCAGTCTCTGACCATCTCCTGTACTATGTCTGCAGTCTCTGACCATCTCCTGTACTATGTCTGCAGTCTCTGACCATCTCCTGTACTACAGTGCTTTGCAAAAGTATTCACCCCCTTGGCATTTTCCGTGTTTTGTTGCTTCACAACCTGGAATTAACATGGATTGTTTGAGGATTTGCATCATTTACAGTAATTTACAGAACATGCCCACAACTTTGAAGATTTTTTTTTTATTATTGTGAAGCAAACAACAAATAGGACAAAATAACAGAAAAACTCAATGTGCATAACTATTCACCCCCTAAAAATTCAATACTTTGTAGAGCCACCTTTTGTGGCGATCACAACTCCAAGTCGCTTTGGATAAGTCTCTATGAGCTTGCCACATCTTACCACTGGGGTTTTTGCCCATGGCCACAGCCGCGGCTCTTTAACCATGGGATCGGCTGTGTCCTATCACAGCCGGTCACATGTAAACACAGAGATGCCGGTAATCGGCGCTCCTCACCTCACACTGACAGAGTGAGAGGAGAGACGATCAGCGGCATCTCCTTACAGAGGACATCTAGGGATGTAATCAGGGCACTGAGCATCAGTGCCGTGATTATAATTAAGTGCCCACCAGTGCCAGCAATGCCACTGCCAGCAATCAGTGCCAACCAGTGCACACAATTGCCAGCAATCAGTGCCCATTAGTGATGCCAGTCAGTGCTGGCTATCACTGCTGCCCATCAATGCCCATCACTGCTGCCCATCAATGCCACCCATCAATATCCGTGCCACCTATCTGTGCCCACCGGTGCCGCCTATCAGTGCCACCTATCAGTGCCCATAAATGCAGCATATTTGTGCCTTCTCATCAGTGCCCATAAGTGCCGCCTCATCAGTGCCCATCAGTGAAGGAGAAAAATTACTTATTTACAAAATTTACTGACAGAAACTTTTTCTTTCAAAATGTTTGGTTTTTTTTGGTTTTTTTTGTTTTTTTTTTTAGGAAAAAAAAAAACAAAAACTAACAAGGAGTGATTAACCACTTCAGCCCCGGAAGGATTTACCCACTTCCTGACCAGAGCACTTTTTACAATTTGGCACTGCGTCGCTTTAACTGCTAATTGCACGGTCATGCAATGCTGTACCCAAACGAAATTTGCGTCCTTTTCTTCCCACAAATAGAGCTTTCTTTTGATGGTATTTGATCACCTCTGCGGTTTTTATTTTTTGCGCTATAAATGGAAAAAGACCAAAAATTTGAAAAAAAAATGATATTTTCTACTTTTTGTTAAAAAAAAAATCCAATAAACTAAATTTTAGTCATACATTTATGTATTCGGCCACATGTCTTTGGTAAAAAAAAGTGTCAATAAGCGTATATTTATTGGTTTGCGAAAAAGTTATAGCGTCTACAAACTAGGGTACATTTTCTGGAATTTACACAGCTTTTAGTTTATGACTGCCTATGTCATTTCTTGAGGTGCTAAAATGGCAGGGCAGTACAAACCCCCCCAAATGACCCCATTTTGGAAAGTAGACACCCCAAGGAAATTGCTGAGAGGCATGTTGAGCCCATTGAATATTATTTTTTTTGTCCCAAGTGATTGAATAATGACAAAAAAAAAAAAAAAAAATTACAAAAAGTTGTCACTAAACGATATATTGCTCACACAGACCATGGGCATATGTGGAATTGCACCCCAAAATACATTCAGCCGCTTCTCCTGAGTACGGGGATACCACATGTGTGGGCCTTTTTGGGAGCCTAGCCGCGTATGGGGCCCCGAAATCCAATCACCGCCTTCAGGATTTCTAAGGGTGTAAATTTTTGATTTCACTCTTCACTGCCTATCACAGTTTCGGAGGCCATGGAATGCCCAGGTGGAACAACCCCCCCCCCCCCCCAAATGACCCCATTTTGGAAAGTAGACACCCCAAGCTATTTGCTGAGAGGCATGGTGAGTATTTTGCAGCTCTCATTTGTTTTTGAAAATGAAGAAAGACAAGAAAAAATTTTTTTTTCTTTTTTCAATTTTAAAACTTTGTGACAAAAAGTGAGGTCTGCAAAATACTCACTATACCTCTCAGCAAATAGCTTGGGGTGTCTACTTTCCAAAATAGGGTCTTGGGGGGGGGGGGGGGGTTGTGCCACCTGGGCATTCCATGGCCTCCGAAACTGTGATAGGCAGTGAAGAGTGAAATCAAAAAATTTACGCCCTTAGAAAGCCTGAAGGCGGTGCTTGGTTTTCGGGGTCCTGTACGAGGCTAGGCTCCCAAAAAGTCTCATACATGTGCTATCCCCGTACTCAGGAGAAGCAACAGAATGTATTTTGGGGTGTAATTTCACATATTCCCATGGCATGTTTGAGCAATATATCATTTAGTGACAACTTTGTGCAAAAAAAAAAGAAAATTTGTCTCTTTCTCGCAACTTGTTCAATATAAAATAGTCCATGGACTCGACATGCCTCTCAGCAAATAGCTTGGGTTGTCTACTTTCCAAAATGAGGTCATTTGGGGGGGGGTTTGAATTGTCCTGGCATTTTATGCACAACATTTAGAAGCTTATGTCACACATAACCCACTCTTCTAACCACTTGAAGACAAAGCCCTTTCTGACACTTTGTTTACATTTAAAAAAAAATTTTTTTTGCAAGAAAATTACTTTTAACCCCTAAACATGATATATTTTTTTAAAGCAAATGCCCTACAGATTAAAATGGTGGGTGTTTCATTTTTTTTTTCACACAGTATTTGCGCAGCGATTTTTCAAACGGATTTTTGGGGAAAAAACACACTTTTTTAAATTTTAATGCACTAAAACACACTATATTGCCCAAATGTTTGATGAAATAAAAAAGATGATCTT